>RJWH01009860.1:0-19974 GCA_004363575.1 Solenodon paradoxus
TAAGAACATTAAATAGAGAAACAATCATACCATTGAATATTACAGCGATGAAAATGGAAGACATAGAGCTAAACATAAGAATAGAGGTAAGTCCTAGAAGCATAATAATATTGAATGAAGTCTCTTTAACATACACACACACATATACACCATGATGACTTTAATATTTGGTAAAGTCCTAAATCAAACAAAACTAAGTGATAGATTATATTTAGGAGGATGCACAAATACAATGAAGCTATTTTCAATAAAGAAGTAATGAAGTGATAACAAAACTCAGGGTATTGATTACTTTGGGGAGAAAAGGCAAAATAGGAAAGGAGAAGAGCATATAAATGGCTTAAAAGGCTATTGGAACTTTTCCAGTTCATAATTTGACTTATATTGATCTTATTAATATACATTATAGCTTTAAACTTCATTTAATCATAGGACATCCAAAAAAGACATTAACTAAGCCCTTTCTGTTCCCATTTCTTCTCATCTGTGAGGTGAGTGTACCCTTTGCTTTTATGATTGTATAGCATTTCCATACATAGTCACATCCACCACTATGTCTTAACTACCTGAATGTAGATGTTCCCCTGCCAACATGTTTAGTCATGATTTTATTATTAAGCTCCATATACACACGTTAAATTGTTTCTTAGACTTCTCTTTTATGAATGAGTATTGAAGATGTACCTCAACCTTTGAATATCTAATAAGCAAAACCATTACCTAATTCTCTACATGTATTCCCATTCCTTTATCATATCACTATTCAACTTTGCAAAAGACTGGAAATTATCCTTGAACTTTCCTTTTTCCTATGAACAATGTCCAATGAATGACCATGAGCAGATGATATGAACTCCTTGAGATTTCTTTGATTTGTCCTATCCTCTTCTGAATCTTTGTCACTGCCTTAGTTTAGCTTCGTGGCACATTTCAACAGGATTACTGCAATTGTTTGCTAATTAAGACCCTGGCTCAGATCCATGCCTGTCAATCAGTATTTCACACTGAAATAACATGATCTTTCAGAAATATATATCTGATCACAGTGCTCACAGTATGCGTAAGAGACTTCATTAGCTTCCGCACTGACTTACGTTCATCATTCTCAAATGAAAATATGGAGACTCCAGATTTGTTACTCTGGGAAGTCATAATCCCATGGCCAAAAACCACTGCTGCTGTCAACTAGCATTACTAATAAGAATGGGTCCCTTTTATGTGTTTTTTTTTTTGGCGGGGGGGGAATGGAAGTATTAACCTACAGGAAAAGGCCAGCCTACGGGTCATTTGTAGTTGCCCAACAATGTCCCCATTCTAGGCCCTGCCATTCTCTCCACTCTGAACTTCCCAGTCTATACTCTCCTCTGGAACACAAGACGCTTCCACAGATTTGGATTTTATCTGCAATGTCCCAAAATGTTGCACTATTTCATGAATTTTTTATTTGCATTAGTCCTTTCTGGCCAGGATTACTGTCTCCCATGTGCTAATCTGACAAATTCCCCCTCATCTTTCAAGTCTTGCAGTAAATTTCAATGCAACCTTAAGCACTTTTTTCCATAAAGACTTTCCAAGTATCCACCATTGAACTGAGGACTCCCTATTATGTATACATCAATCATCAGAGCAAAGACACTGTGTTACTCTTATCTATAACCTGTCTTTCCTCTAAGGAAATGAATCTAAAGGGCATGGTTTATACCTTACCATGTTTTGACTCTGCAGTCTCCTCATATAGTGCCAGGATATAATAGTGCTCAGAGGTAGCTTGTATTAAATGACTAATAAAATATGTAAGAACTCTAAAGCCCTGAGATTATCTCTGAATAAAGATACTTTTTAAAAATCTGCATGTGGAAAAACGGTCCAAGATGGAGACTGGTAGGAGCAAGTCCTGTCTTCTCCCCACAGAACAACTGTGAACCACTGATTCCAAGACAAAAACACTGTGGAAAAGCAGGATCAGAAGCTAGAGAGACAGCAACAGCAATTATCACCATGAAGGGTGGGCAATAATGTCAGGGTTCAGAGCTACATCACAGATTTAGGATTACCAGCCTCAGGGGAAAAAGGGTCATGATGGAGGGGGAAGAGACTCAGGAAGAACTGGGCCTCCCAGATTCCAGAAGCAGCAGGGAGCTCACCCAGTGGGATCCGGGACACTGAACCAGGTGAGAGAATCTTGGCACAGGGTGGAGTGAGAACCAGCACCCAAGTGGCTGAGTAGGAGACCCCAGTAGGAGTCTGCACAGGATGCTGCCATAACCAGAAGGCAGCAAAGGGAAGCCTCTACTTAAACCCTTTCCCACCATATTGTGCCAGAGTCATAGGACCTGACCACCGGGAATCCCACACCTCTAGGCTTAAAGGTGCCTGCAATAGCATCTCTGGAAGAAGAAAGAATCCCAGAAGGAAGAAACCTTCAAAAGATACCCACTAGCACCACCCTGTTGGTGGAGACAGTACTGCCCCCTGATTGCTGATTGAGGGTCAATGACAGGTGCTCTTTATCATTCAGACCTATAACACTGGGGAAGGGTCCTGCATCCCTTATACAAACTCCAAACCCATAGGTTGAACTCTCAGGCTCCAATGCTGTGCCCACCTAAGAACTTCAGCAATCCTAACTGTCACGATGCTGCACAACTTAAGAACTCCAGTGTTAAAAGCCAAGATCCAGGTTTATGTGGTACAAGCTGATATCCTACACAAGGCCATCACTTCAGGGAAATCTAAACCACAGAAACATAAACAGAATGCCAAAAGAGCAGAGACACAGATAAATATACATGGAATGATAGATCCAATTAAGACCCCAGGATAAAATCTGATCCAACAGACATATGCAGGCTACCTGAGGATGAAGGCAACAGTGATAAACATACTTACAGACATCAAGAAAATAACAGAGGAAGAAAAGAGGACAACAAAAAAGAGAATAAATGAAGCAAGATGTTAAAGAAATAAAGGACACAACAACTGAACTAAAAACTCAATAGAGGGATTCAGAAGTAGGATGGATGAAGTCTCCAATAAAAGCAGTGAGCTAAAAGATAGAGCAGAGGAGTACACTCAGGCAAATCAGCTAAGAGAAAAGAATGAAAAGAAATAAAGATAGCATCCAAAACCTATGGGATAACATCAAAAGGAAAAACATTTGCATCATAGGGCTCCCAGAAGTAGAAGAGGGAGAAGAGGACAGAAACTGTATTTGAAGAAATAATAGCTGAGAATTTCCCTAATCTGAGGAATGAAGCAAGCCTCCAGACCCAGAAAACTCAGAGTTTCATACAAAAGAAACCCAAACAGACCTAAATTAAGACACATTTTCATCAAAATGTGAAAAATTCAGAGAATCCAAAAAGTAGTTAGAGAAAAATGAGTCATTTACAAAGAAGTCCCCATCAGAATGTCAGCAGATTTTTCAACTGAAACTCTACATGCCAGAAGGGGATGGCAAGATATATTCAAAGTGCTGAAAGAAAAGGATTTTCAATTTAGGATACTATATACCCTGTGGGATTATCATTTAGAACTGAAGAAATAATAAGCAAAAGTTAAAGAAATTCATCACCAGAAAACCAACTCAACAAAAAATACTAATGGAAGCTCTATAAGTATAAAAAAAATCACTTAAAAACTGCAAGACAGCAAAATAGAAAAAGTAGGGAGGAGGAGAGGAGAATTAAAAAAGTGGATGGTTAAAATGGGTGCAAGATTACTCTGCTTTCAAATAAGAAAAGGAAATAAACATAGAATTCTTAATGTTAACCTCAGGGTAACCACAAAATGCTCCAGGAAAAAAAGCAAAGAAGAAAACAAAAAGGGAAATCAATCAACATATAACTATGCTCAACTCACTTAAGAAGAAAAGGAGAACAAAGACATTGTCTATAACAACACCCAGAAGATAAATGGTTACATATCAATAATCACCCTAAATGTTAATGAACTGAACTCACCAAATGCCACAGAATGGTCAAATGGATTACAAAGCATATTTCAGTCTTATGCTGCATTCAGGAAACTCACCTTCCTTAAAAGATAAACATAGGCTCAAGGCTGATGGTTGGCAGGCAATTCTACAGTCGAATGGCAACCAGACCAAAAGCAAGAATAGCCATACTATATCAGATAAAACAGACTTCCAGCTATAAAGCATATCAAAAGACAGGGGTGGACATACTATGGAATGACTGAGATGTTAATCCAACAAGAAGAAATAATGCTTATTAACAAAAATACATCAAATGAAGAATTAAAATATATTAAGCAAGTATTATTAGAACTAATGAGAGACATTGATAACAACACAATAATAGCAGGAAACTTCAACAGCCACTTACAACAATGGACAGATCAATCAGACAACAAATTAACAGGAAAACAGCTCTACACCAATAAAGTGGACAACCTCAAGGGCAGAGACAGTCTACCAAGATGGAACCTGGAAGAATTAGAAAATCTGAACAGAATAATCACAAGCAAGGAAATTGATGAGGTAATCAAAACTCTCCACAAAAATAAAAGCCCTGCACCAAGGCTTTACTAATGAATTTTACCAAAACTTCAGGGAAGAATTAATACGTATTCTTATCAAATTCTTCTAAAATATTGAAGACCATGGAACACTGCCAAACACTTCATATGAGGCTAACATCACAATGACACCAAAAGCTTACAGAAACATCACCAAGAAAGAAAATTACAGATCAATTTCTTTAATGAACATATCTGCAAAAATTCTCAACAAAATATTAGCAAACTGAATCCAATAATGCTTAAGAGAATCACCCATCATTAGCAAGTGGTATTTATCCTAGGGATGCAAGGATGGTTCAAATATACGTAAGTTAATGTAATACACTGTATCAACAAGAGCAAGGAGAAAAATCACATGATCATATCAATAGATGCAGAAGAAGCTTTTGATATGTTTCAACACCCATTTATGTTCAAAATTCCTGCAAAAATGGGGATATAAGGTACATACCTGAACATAATAAAAGTTATATATGATAAACCCACCATCAACATTACAGTCAATGGTAAAAAATGAAAAGCATTTTCTCTAAGGTGATGAAGAAGGCAATGCTCTCCACTCTTACCACTGCTATTTAACATCATACTTGAGGTCACAGAGCAATTAGGCAAGAAAAAGAAAAGGAATCCATATTGGAAAGGAAGAAGCAAAACTAACATTATTTGCAGATGACATTATATAGAGAGAAAACCCTAAAAACTCTGTCAAAACACTGCTAAATACCATAAGTTATAGGCTACAAAATCAATGCACAAAAATGTGTTGCCGTTTTACATGCAAAAAAGAAATGAAGTCAATCCAACTACTTCATTTATATTAGAAACAAAAAGTACCTTGGAATATACTTAACAAATGAGGTGAAAGACCTGTACAATGAGAACTATATTCCTTATTAAAATAAACAGAGGAAGATCCAAAGAGATGGAAAGATATCCCCTTCTCATGTCCAAGAAGAATCAACACTATGAAAAATGGTCATTATACCTAACACAGTAAATGGATTTAATGCAATCCCCATCAAAATTGCATGGGCATCTTTCAAGGTAATAGAAAAAAGTTTTAAAATTTGTATGGAACAATAAAAGATACTGAATAGCCAAAGCAATTATGAGAAAAAAGAACAAATTTGGAGGGATCACATTCCCAGACATTGAGCCATTCTACAAAACAATAGTGATCAAGAGAGTATAATCATGCCATGTTTATTGCAGCCCTATTCACAGTAGCTAAGAACTGGAAATTACCTAAGTGCCCAACAGCAGATGAATGGATAAAGAAGATGTGGTACACATACACAATGGAATACTACACAGCCTTTAGAATAGATGAAATTTTCTCATTTGAATCAACGTGGATGGATCTAGAGGGGATTACACTAAGTGAAATAAGTCAAAAGGAGAAAGACATATACCAGGTGATCTCACTCATAGGTGGAATGTGAATAGACGAAACAGACAGACGAAACAACACCAACCTTTGGACACTTGTAGTAGAACTGAGGTTTCCAACAGCAGATGCGATTGGGGTGGTGATGGAAAATGGTGGGGGCCCACAGGACAATGTTGAAAAACTCTTAGTGATTTGGTGGAGGGTAGGGTGTGTTAACATATATATATGAGTGAGGAATGTGAAAATTGTACACATGTTGAACATACATATTAGTTTATTTTAATTTGTAAAACAAAGTTACCACAATAAAATACTAAAAAAAAAAAATCTGTGTAGGAGGGGTGTCATGGTGGAGTAGCAGTTTGTTTAGCTGTCATTGTCTGGTGCTGTCCACATACATCACAAGGACCTAAGCTTGTGTCCCAGGGTAGGGGAAACAACTAAACTGAACAACTAAATAAAATAAAGTGCTTCTTCCTTGTCTCTCTTCCTGCCTGCCTGCTCTGTTTGCCTTCATTCTTGCCTCTGTCTTTCCTTTAAAAAAAATCTGCATAGGAGAAGAAAGTGGAAAAAACTGGAGACAAAGACCTGAAATTTACCTTTACATATGTGGTTGTTCCTATACATTAGCGTTTAGGAGGTAGGATTATTAAGGTAATAATGCATATGGTGAATACCATTTGCTATATTCTTATGTATCATTTTAAATTCTCTTGACCTTTAAAAAATATGTTGGGAACTCTCCCTGGCAGTCACTAAGCTAGAGGTTGGGGCATGGGCTAGGCAAAGCCCAGTGACCTTGGTGCAGGACCCCAGATTGGGGGAACAAACAAACATTCAAAAAACAAATAAAGATGCTTTCTCTTCCTCTTCCATCTCTCCTTCCTTCCTTAAAAATGCTTCTTCCTCCTTTCCCTTCCTTTCTTAGAAAAGAAAAAAGAAAAGATGTTGGAATGGTATTATCTATTCTATAAAGCTTAAAAGGGTGCACATGTATTTATAAATAAGTAAATGTGTATGTGCATATATATATATATATATCTTTAGTAAGTATTAATACACAATAAATTCTTTTCATCTGTTTTGTGATAAAAAGTTGCTGCTCTAGATAAAACAATTTCTTTTCAAAATAAAATCCTCCTGACATTTCTTACCAATATGAAGCTATAGCCACACTAAAAAAAAAAAAAAAAAAGACTCAAATTTATTATTCTTTGGAAATTTCAGAAAATCTAAAACATACTTACACACACATATGTATATATTTATATATTACTCATATACACAATATGCATTTACATATAATGAAGAATCACCAAATTTCTTATACCTAAATTGTGCTATTGAAAATCCAAGCAAAAACTAGAAAAAATATGTATTTCACTGGCAAAAAAATTTAGGTCTTCATAATAGAGTCAGAACCTTAATAACTAGGATTTCACTTCAGTGACATTCAGGATTTTACACTGTATTTTTAACACATCAGACACAGCTACAATTATATTTGTTAGAGTTGCAGTTTGTCAAGTGACTTACTAGAGTGTTCTAAATGCATGTCTGGGTAAATTTTGGTTTATTAAACAATTATAAGTTGTCAGTCACTGTAAATGGATTTACTTGGTGAGTTGTAGAATAAATACTATACTAATCTGTTAGGGACTATTTAAAAAACAGGAGTTAGTCATCTTCAAGTAGGCTTATTTCCACTTAAAATTGACAGGGATGATCTAGTGATAAAAAAAGGAGACAGATACCTTTGAGGCAGAGAGTGGGTGTTAAAGAAGGTGAGAATTGGGGAATTTGTTCTAAATGACACCTGTGTGAACAAAAAAAAACAAGAAGTGGGGAAGAAATATGTGGGAGTAAGGACACCCAGTGAAACAAGTTTAGTGACTGCTGGTTTCTTAAGAGTCATAGTCTTTGGCACGGCGCAGTATCCCCTATGGGCACTCAGGCTTGGTTTAAGATGTAACTGCTGTATCTGATCTCTCATATATGTGTATGACATGATGAGATATATATGACATTATGACTCCCTGGTAATGGCTTTACTGCCTCTGTGCGAAGGTCCTGGAGAGCACAGTGTTCCATGAGATATTCCATTTGCAGCACTGCACAGAGCTCACTGCTCTGTCCTAGTTGCTGGTAGTCTGTCACTGCTGGCTTGGAGTTGATTTTAGGGGTCCACTAACGTGCTCTTTACTATGGCCATATGCATTTTAATTAGGAAAACAGAACTACCCCAGTAAACCCCTGATTTTATGGGTGTTATTACAGGGTATACAGTGGAGTCTAAAAAATATATTGAGTGCACTTCAAAATGATTTAAAGAAAAATATGTAACTGAGGGTATAAGTGATATGTATTTAAGACCAACATACTAAAGATATTTTTTGCAAATATGGTTAGAGACACACACTAGTATAAACTAATAAAGGAGCAAGTATTGTCAGATATGTGACAACGCATTTTTGATAGAGTCAGAAATTGGTTAACATGAATTGACATTTACCCAAAAATCATCTGAAAGTATTATGTTGAGGTTGCTTTGGTCTTGGAGTATTGGTATCATGGAATAGAAACAGAAATATTACCACAAAGATTCCAACAGATTAGGTTGGATGAAGGAGTTAAGAAAGAGGTGCTGATGATCACACAACAGATTAAAAATTCAACAATATATATTAAAATATATTTTAAAAATTCAATAGTACTTACCTCCCTTTTTTAATCGTGTTCCTTCCAAGCAGTGGATCAAGGACTGAATCTATTGCTTCCTCGAGATTTTCTATTAAGATGATATCTCCAAAGGCCAGGGCATTTTCAATGGTATTCAGAAACCTTAAAATTTAGAAATGAGATAATGAAAATCTAAATAAGCACTGGGAAAATTTACAAAATTAGTAATACTAAGCTACGTTTAATTTAATGCAGATATTTTAAAAGGGACAAAGAAAACCATCATTATAACATAGTATTCTTCATCAACTAGATTACATAGAAATCAAAGATTAGATTTTGAGATAAATTTTACCATTTTATTTTGCAAGTGAAATTCAACGTCTGAAGCAAAAAAGTTCATGTATAAACTAGTTAATTGTGATAACAATCATGGTTGAAATAAATGTAATGTATTTAACTATCATACATTTAATTCAACAGTTCCTTTTTGACAGGAAATAAAGTGCTACTTTATATTTATTTTGTGGTTTTATCAAACATCCATTTAAAAATAAATTTATGTTCAGTCATGTGAAATGGCAAACTACCATTTTATTTTACCCCCAAGTCTACAAAAATATTCTTTCCTGACCAAAAAGAACTTTCTCCAAGAATCCAGATAAACAAGAACTACATTTATTTGCATAACTGCAGAAATTCCTTAATTCATTTTCACACGTGAAAGGATGATAGAGGACAAATGAAATATCAGTAAGCATAAAATTATTTAACATTAATTGAGCACAAGTCACATGCAAGACAGTTGTCTGCTTATCGGATAGTATTTTCTTTTCTTTTTTTCACATAGTATTTTCATTGGGGCCCAATGGCAGAACTTCAGAGTAGATTCAATTCTCAAAAGTGACATGTAAAATTTAAGAAATTAAATTATCTCTGACAACCAACGTTGGTATTTATAATCATATTAAGATCCTACTCTAGGCAAAATTTGTATTTAGAAATATAACTATAAGCATCATTAAGCCACTTAGTTATACATTTCAAATAGGTGAATTGTATGGTGTGTAAATTATATCTCAATGAAAAACCCTGAACATAGGCATAGCTAATTCTTGTGTTACCATATGCCAAACACATTGTATTTAACTCTCAGCCTTAGGAAATTGACATGTTTTTCTTCTCAGATGCAGTTTTTGCTCTTATCTTCCATCTTCTTAAGGTAAGCAGATGCTGCCCAGTACAAATGCCCTTTTAGGAGAGATGCTTGATATGAAACATAGCAGGCAGATAAACATGGAGCACTAATGTAATATTTCAAGGTGGCACAACGGTCTAACAAAAGCCAAGACTTTGTAAAATTACACTCATCTCACAGTCACTCAAGAGAAAGCAAATTCTTTAGAATTCACATACCCTTTCTGGCCCAAATGTGTGACTTTTAGGTCCTTTCCATACTTATTCTTGATCCACTTAATTCCTTGTTGCTGGGGATCTATCATCAGAGGCCAGCGCTCACAGTGTGTTAGGATAGCGGCATTTTCAGTTGACATTCTGTCACTGGGAAGTCCTTCATTATTCCAGGCAGCAATCGTAGCATCATCAGTCAACATGGCAATCAAGTCCAGGCCTTCAGTTATGGGGATCGAAACCTTTAGAACCAGAGTTCAATTCAATAAGCTAACAGTACAGCAGAGGAAAAGACAGCCTGACAGATAAGGAAACAGAGACCACAGGCAAGAGAGCACATGCAAAGTCACAGTGGGCTCTCAGAAGACACATAAAACTCTCATCATGAAATACAACTCAACCCTATAAACCTGGTACTCACCTGTCAGGATTCTGTCAAGTGCAATATTCAACATCTGGTTTATTAGCTGCATCTATGTAGCTACAAGCATAAGGGGCTTTGCCCTGTGCATACATCTACAGCTATTCCAACATGGGGAGAATGAATTTAGACACTAGGAAGAGTTGCAGGACAGCAGAAATGTATTTGCCCTGGGAGTAATCATCCCACATAAGCAACACTGATGCAGTATCCTACTCAGGCCTTTCATCTCTTATCAGAGGCCGGCACTACAAAGGGATGACCCAAAGTGGAATTACTGGATTACATAGTAATTCTATATTTTTTTGTGTGAAAACCAATTTATTTTTAACCTATAAATTCTTGCAATCTTCACATCTCTATTAGCCTAAAATACTTTCATTCCTTAGTAGTTCTGTTTGTCCTTGACCTTCCCTGCTTACTGTTCCTTCTAGCTATTGGCCCATAAATCCTGTGCCCTGGTGGGATTCAACTTCCTCTGCTCTCTAAGGACTGAGAGTATTGCTGACGAATACTTTGTCGCTGGGATGATAAATTTACCTTTTCCAAATTTATCTTTGGTTTCTTAAGGCTGCTTGGAAACACTTAGCATCTACTCTCTCCTTGTCCCCAAAGGGCATTTTTGATATTTCTATCACTTTTCTCACACTTCTAATTCCACTTTTCTTTAGCCAGTTGTTACTGCATTTTCCTGCTTCTTTGAGAGAAGGGAGGGAGATCAGTAGGCATGGCTGCATCAACATTCTTTTTATCAATATCTCTGCTATATCCTCTGTTTCCTGCTTTCCTACCTGAGTTGAAGGTGGCTTGCTTTTCTCACCTGGGGATCATTTCATTTGCCTCAGTTCTTGAGCTAAGCCCCTCCAATTCCTGATGGATCATACTTCCTCATCCTTTTCTCATTAGCAATTCATTTTCTAGTTCTTCAGAAACACAGATACATGCTCTAGTCTCATTCATACTGAAAAAAACAAACACTTCACTTGGAAGGTCTCTAATGAGGAACTGGTGTTTTTCTTCTTCACAAGCAAGCAAGCTCCTGTAAGAACAAGCTGTCTTTTCTGTCTACCTACTCAGTTCCCACTTAACTGCATAATTCAGGCAATATGACTTTGTTAAACCTTTGTGGTCACAAAAGACCTTCACAATTATAAATCTGAGGAGACTTAGTTCTCAGTTCTTCTCTCACTTATTTCTATGGTACTGGCATTTATGACCATTTCCATCTTTATATTCTTGTCTCCTATGACACCATTCTTGTGTAGAGTTTCTAATCTTAAACTGCTCATTCTTTATCTTTCTCCACTTCCCACATACATGTCAGCGCTGAATCAGCTACCTGTACTTGAAACCATTTCCTAGAGATTCTGACTTCACCTGGAATTCCAAGAACTATCTACATATACACTGGGAGTGTCCAAATCTGACTTTCTATCCACAATGCTCCTAACAGATCACTATGGGTTAATGACACATTCATGTTTCACAGACACCTCAAATTCAATGCTCTTAAAAACAAACTCTTCATCTTTTCATCTTAACTGATTGTAATCTAAGGGGATGGCACGTCTATATATTTACTTTCACCCCACCACTACCATATTCAACTCACTGCATTGTTTTACAACTCTTCTTCCTCACTTCCTCTGAAAATCACTCCGCTGCTTGCCATGTCCAATGTCATTACTTTGGGCAGGACATTACTTTCTTAGTTTGTAATATGGGGGCTAAAATGTGGCCCCTTACCAATTTCGTAATGTGCATTTTAATTTTAATTTTCTAAGACTATACCAAATGATTATTTTTCTTTAAATTTACTGAACGTTTTAATACTTAAATTACCTGGTACTCTTTTATTTGCCATGAAGCTATGAAAAAGAGCCCTAATTATAGATTTACCCAAGTGGTTGGTAAGTTCTAGAACCATTTATTGAATAATCCATGATTTACCCCACAAATATCCATATACATTTTAGCAGATACTCACTTAAAAATATAGACCTATCAAGAAAGTTTCACTTGTGGGTATATAGCCTAGAGAAATGAAATATGTCTGCAAAACAAAACAAAACAAAATATGCACACAAGTAATTTGAATGCTAAAGCAGCATTATTCATAATAACCAAAACAAAGAAATAATGCAAATGCCTATCAACCAATGAATGGGTAAATAAAAGTGGTATATCCATATAATGGAATACTATTCAGGAATAAAAAGGAATGAAATACTGATATAGGCCATATCATGAATGAACTTGGAAAATATGCTAAGTGACAGAAGTCAGTCATAAAATACACTATAAGTTCATTCATATGATATGTTCAGAGCATGTAACTATATAGATAGATAAAATACATTAGTGGTTGTCTAGACCTGGAAAGGATGGGGTGATGGGGAGGAGGAGATAGCTACTAGCTATGGAGTCTATTTGGGGGATTATAAAAATCTTCTAGAATTGACTGTGATGATAGCTGCACAATACACTTAACACCACTTAATTGTACATTTCAAGTGGGTGAATTGCATGGTATGTAAATTATATATCAATGCAAAGAAGTGCTAAACATTCTCATTATTCCAGGCACCAGTATAGGCTGGGCTAGTGAACAAAACATACATACAAAGTCCTTGCTTTTATGAGTCTTATATTCTTGCTGAGGGAGGAGGAAGACATCAATCACAATGAATAACTTAAATAACACAATAGAAAGTGATCAACATTATGGGGGAAAATATAGAAAGGAATGTGGCATGCTGAGGATAGAAGGTTATGATCATCTACTTTGAAGGTGTTATTTGAACAAATATCTGATGTATGGATGGGAGTTAGACATACAGATGTCCTCAGAGAAGACACTTGTAAAGAAATAGTGCAAAGGGTCTGAAGTTGGAATATATCTGCTATGTACAAAGAAGGTGGCCAATATGGCTGAAGCAGGTAGTGAGAAAAATATTAATAGGAAATGACATAAAGAGAAATAATAGGGTCAAATCATATAGGCTTTTATAAGGTTTTGTAGGATTTCAGGCTTTGTCTCTGAGTTCAATCTGGAGTCATCAAAGGGATTTTAGAAGAAAACTGACATAATCTACCTTGCATTTTGAAAAGATCGCTACTTTGTTAAAATCAGATTTTGGGTAGAAGCAGTAAGTATAGAAGCAAGGAAACCTGCTAGGAGGGTTTTGCAGCAATCCAAGAAAGGGATGATGACTGGTCCAGGTTGGTAGTAGTGAAAATGGTGAAAAATGATCAGACTCTGAATCTATGCTGAAGATACAATCTATAGAATTTCCTGTATGTCTGAATAAAGGACATCAAGGTGACCCCAAGGTTTTGCGCCTGAGCTAATAGAAGAATGGAGGCGCTATTAAACAAACCAGAATGATTTGGGTGTAAGAGATTTTGCAGGAAGAATTAGAAGTTCACTTTGGATGTGCTATGCCTGAGATGTTTTTCAGTTATTCAGGATGCCATTATCTGGGCCAATTCACATTTGGAAGGTATTGGCATATAGGTGACATATCCCCATGAACTTGGGGAGAAGCAGTTCCAGGTTTGAAGTCTTGGACTTTTCAATATTAAGAGGTTGGGAAGGAAAGGAAAGAAGGATTGACCAGCAAGAAGGAAGAGGACATCTTGGAAACAAACGAAGAAAGAGTTGATGGGAGGATAAAGTGATCAACTGCATCAAACGCAGCCAATAGTCAAGCATGATGAGAATGGAAAACAAACTACTAGACATCAAAATATGAAGGCACAGTTTGACAAGAGAAGTTCTGGTGGAGTGGTGGGTAAAAAAAAGGCTGTCCAGAGTGACTCAGTAAAGGGGAATTTGGAAACAGTGAACATAAATTACGCTCTGAAATGTTTACTGTCCATGAGAACAGAGAAATGGAGTAGTGACTGGAGGGACAAGGGAGGGTCAATGAATTTTGGTGAATTTTTTTTTTTTAATGGGAGAAATAACTGTGTCTGAATGCTGGTAGGAATTATCTAGTAATGAACTAGTAGAGAGAGAAAAATTGATGACAGAAAAAAAGAGAATTGCTCTAGAATTATCTTTGAGGAAATAAAAGGAGATAGAAGATAGTACACAATCCAAATGATTGGCCTTAGATAAATGTATCAGTTGTTCATCTTACAGCACCAGAAGGAAGATAATATATGAGTATACATACTAATAGATGACAGCTGTAGCTGGAGAAAATCATATATTAGCCTGTATTTCATATATATATATATATATAATACATATATACATACATCAAATCTCTCTCTACATCTTTTAATGATTCTCATTTTTATTCTACTCAGTTTTTTTATTTCCTCTGAAGAATCACTTTGTTGTAATTACTATAGTTTTAGAATATATTTGATTATCTGGAAGGACAAGTGCTCTCTAACTGTTTTATGACTTCCAGCAAACTTTAGAAGTCACTGGATTGAGTAAAATATAATTCACTTTGGAGCTTTGAACTGAGCTGAATTAAATTTAAATACTAAACTGGGGTGAATTGATGCATTTGTAGTAAGAAGTCCTCATTTTTAGGAACATGGGAAGGACTGACTTGTATTATGTAAGAGTTTCTCCCAAGTTTACCTTAAAATACAGGTCATTCATAAAAGACATGCTTGGTTTACAATTTTAAAAATCACACAAATGATAGTTACTTGCTAATGGTACTATTTATTAAACCATTAGCATCCCCAAGGTACCAAAGTCAAATTGGTAAGTCAGAGATATATAGGAGAGAGCCAACTACAGATGAGTGGCACTCTAGAAAACACCCTCTCTCCTGAGGAGAAATAAGAAGAGTTGCTTCATGGGAGGGCAGAACAAGAGAACACTATTAAAGGAAAATAAATCAAAACAATGAACATTAAGAAGCAATTTCAGCTCCTCTTGGATTCTGGTACACGTTCCTATAGATGTGATTGTCTTCCTTGCTGCAACTAATTCTACGTAGAAAACATGAAATGCTGAGAGCCGGGACACCTTTACTCCAGCAGGACAAACATTTCTTAAATTATATGTAGCACTTTCTTCCAGGTATCTTAGCAAAGTCTTTTCCAAAAGGATATCATTTATGTAATTTGGAACCATTTCCCTCCTACATAGAGCTCTGCTAAGAGATGAGTGAGAGAGTAACTTGGTCATGTTTTAGGGTATGTTCTTCAGTTTGTAGTGTTACATATTTAAGAGAAAAGGAACCAGCACTATTGACTGAAAATAAACATGTTTGCCTAAGGAGACCTGTGGGGCCAAGTAAAGCATTGGCTCACAGCTCAAATAAACATGCTTAGCATATTTTATCAGAAAATTATCATTTTGCTTTATGTTATATGTTCTGACATTTCGGATAAGCTAACTTTATTATGTTTATGATCTAGTCAAAACAAAATTCTGTTTTTATAGAACCCCGTGTTTGGAATTTTAAGTAAACGGGAAAATTCTAATCACCTGATGAGAAATTACCCAGAAACACATACACTACATAATACTATATCCTCAATTAAAGACCAACATTAAAACTAAATTTGAGAAGGTGAATTTTCAGTTTAAAATGTGTAAAATGACCAGTAGCATAAATCTTACTGTCAGTCCTATGACAGGCCCCCAGAGGAAGAATAATCCAAACAATAGGAAACAGTATGAAGTTCAATAGTTTGGACATCAGTAAGTAAGTGAATTTTGCTGTATGCTTGGGGAGACTGAGAAAATGTTATAAATGACTTAGATTGCAGAGAGCATCACAGGAGAGGACAGTTATCAATGTGAAGTAGTCACAGGTGATCCACGCAAAGACATCCACACAGAGGATTGAAGTTTGGAGAAATGACACTTCAGAAATAGGTAAGAGAAGAATTAGACAACTGACACTTTTGACACTCACAATGCAGTGAGAACTGACAAAATTTTCAGAATTCTTTGTCTTCTTATATAAAGCATATTAAGGCAAAAATACTTCAAAGAAAAACTTTGAGGAAATAATACAAAAAAACTCTTAAAATCTTTAATATAAAAATATGATTTGATACTACAGATATTTTAAATAATTTAGTGAAAAAGGATTATCCTTTTAATATGATTAATTATGGGATACTTTTAATAATGAGCTTTCCCTGAAATATTTCATTTCATTTAAACTACAGTAATTTCATTATATATGTATGTGTGATATATATATATATATATATATATACATATATATCAAAATGACTTGTAAAAATTATGAAGCAACATTGATGCAGGGAGAAATTTAGGATATCTTTAGGACTGGACCTATGAACTAGAACCTACTTTAATCAACTGAGATAGCAAAATGTTGCAAAGAAAACAGGCCCTTGAAGATAGGAGGTCTGAGTTTCTACTCTGTATGACCTTAGTCAAGTCATTTAAACTCCTCTCCTATAATTCAGCATTCTCGTTTATATGAGAATTTAAACTTGCAGACTTGAAAATTTCCAAATCTATTATTCCACTTTGCTGTTACAAAAGGCTACACCTTTAATCTGAAAGCAGTCATGAGAAAACTCTTTAACAAACAACCCATAATATTAGTAAGCAAACAAAATGTTTCATGCTCTACAATAACTTATAATCCAAACTTAATTTCAGTTATCGGTTTTAAGTCATTTTTCAACTACATTGCCATAGTTTATATAATTTTCATATTTCCCATTTCTCTGTTGAAATTATCATTAAAATAAGAAAAATGTAACACACAAGAAACAGTCCCTTTACATTAGCCTTCCCAGTCAATCATGACAGATGTACAAAAGAACCTGGCGTCGGTAATATTTTTATGACTGAAATTGCAATATGAGGCTTTCCCAATGTTGAGCTCACCTTTCCTTGAAGAAAAGGAAGCCACTGGCAGTCTACCAGCTCCTGGCGATACTGTTTTGTAAAGGATCCAACATAAGACACAAATGCTGCTGTAAGGAGCACATCTCCACAGAGTGTCTTCTCTTGAGCTTCAAAGGATTTAATGGACTGACCCCAGCGAATCTTCTCTGACTGCAAGATAAAATTACTCAGATGTAATTACTGGGTGAGCATCAACTCAACAAATGCTCAGTGTAATTACCTTACCGCACAGTTTTAGTCCATATCTTTCTGCACAGTCTTTAGAAGGAACAGAGAACATAACTGGCTGGCATCTTTCATATGTTTGAAACCCACCATTAGGAAGGAACTTTCATGTTCTCTTCAGTGGAGTCTACTACAATATGACATTAGATCTTTACCATCTCCTTTTTGGATGCCCAGACTCCTTAATTATGATTGGAGTCTTCTTGAAAGACTGACTCTCTTGAGTCTCTGAAAGTAAAGGACCAAGAGCTGTGGCCAAGACTGAGTGATGCTAGAATTTTTAATGCCAGCTTGGCTGCTCTCCATTTCTCCCACTTTTCTGCATTACTGCTACACTGTGCTAGGCAAACTTTTTTTTTTTTTTAACATACAGCTAAGGACATTTCAGAAAATGACAAACATTACTCATCTTAATTAATTAAAACATAACACTTAAATAGTCACCAATTCTGGACTCTTAAAGAATAGTGCTAGCAGTTATAAAATTAGTAATTTTTCTAAGAATCACTTGATCAATGGAAGGACCTATAACCTATATAAAAAGATAGTGATAAGGAGGACTTCACTAGCCTTGAAGTCTAGGCATTAAAAAAAATGCCATTAAAGATCTTATATCTAACTGGATGGCCATTTAAAATCTGATTTCTAGGTTAAGTATGTGAAGTCCTTAATATTGGATTTGAATAAAACTGCAGTAAATATCTTTGGATTGACTAAACTGCAGGATTGCTCCCTAATTCACTTTCTTTCAAAGCATGCTAAAAATTAACGCAACCTTCTAATAATATGCAAATTAATAGGACCTGGAAAAAAAAAGTCAGCAATTTGCTAGTGTAAGCAAGTAAGAATTCTCTGGAATTAGCTTCTCATCAAAGTAAAGAAACAGTCTACAGAAAACAAAAATGATTTATGTCAGAAGAGACTGCCAGCCCCGCTAGCCATCTTGATACCCGTTACACAGTCATGAAACTAACAAGTGAAAATGGTAATCAACACACTTTTAAGACAGTCTCCTGGGGAGGGAATGAAAAAGAGGGAAAGGTTGTGGTAAAGGACTCTGGAAGTGGGTGTGGTGTGGAATATAGAGACACAATTTCAATATCTAAAATGAATATACCAATGTGAACAAAAGAAATAACATTCCTATTAAAAAAAGATAGTGACCTTGCTTGCTAAAGATCACCTCAAGTCAGCTATATAATTAAAAACTAAGGAACTTCAACTCTTTAACTTTATAGAAATAATTACTTTTCTTCTTCAACTACAGACATAGATCCATTAATTTTGAAAACAAATCTCTTATTTACCTTCCCTCCATCTTTGTTGTATTTGGTTAGTAAACAGTAAACAATAAAATGCACCCACCTCATTCTCCACAACAGCTTTGAAGTTTGAAGATTTACTAAACATAGACTTATTGGCTATAGAAATCGTCAATAATTTCACTATACCACCCACGCAACATAAATCATTACTGACACTGGCTAACAAGGGTTTAAGAGTTAGAACATGCCCTGTAATAAATTTCTAGACAGTTAAAAATCACTATAATTTTATTCTAATGCATTATAGATTGCTTGTAATGTCATCTTGGCTGGGGTGACCCATTTCTAATTTTGAACAGCTGTTCAGCTCAGGAGTTAGTTAATGATTAAATATAAATTGCCTGATTTATTAGTCTGAATGGCTGAACTTCCAGGTCAATGCTATATAGACAAAATCATCAGTCTTGATGCTTTTCAGAAGTTAACTGTCTCCCGCTATAGTCAGAAAGAATTTATCCTCAAAGGAAAAGGTCTGACATCTTCAATTAATCCTTTAAAATATGTATATATTTTTGCTATTTAACATTATTCAACCTTTTTTTCCCTCTCCTCATCTAAATCATTAGTAACTAAAGCCTTCGAAGAGATTACTGTGTGTTAGAGATACAAGGTAGAACCTGTTTTTCCCTGTTTGATAAAACATTTAAACATTTTCTAACTACTTCAGGAAAGCACTTTAGTTAAAATGACACTTTTTCTTTTCCTTGGGTACCTCACAAAACGGTGAACACTTCACACAGCTTAACTCTTATCACTTTAAATCTGGGAGGCTCATTACTTATTCATTGTAGTAAGGGAATTTCTCAAGTAATCTGAGAAGAATCAGCCTTCAAAGGGCTCCAGATTTTTTTTTTTTTTTTTAAACATGGGAGACTCCCAAACTCATCCAGCCATTCATTCAATAAATATCTATTGATGTCTATGACATGCCAGGAGTATTCTATGTGCTTGGGACCAAGCAGTGCAGAAAACAGCTCAAGTTCCTATTCTTGGGGAACTTAGCGTAGAGAGGAGAAAAGACTTCCCCAAACTGTATGTATTCATATGTATGCGTCTATAAGTATGAATTACGTGGTGATAAATACTATAAAAATAAAGCAGAGTAAAC
>RJWH01009861.1:0-19968 GCA_004363575.1 Solenodon paradoxus
CTTCCTTCCAACTTACACAAAAATTAACTCGACCCTAAACCTGAATGTAAGAGCTACAAATATAAACACTTAGAAGAAAACATAGGCATAAGCCTTTTGACTTTGGATTGGACCATTCTTTGTAGATATGACACCAAAAGTTACATGCAATAAAAGAAAAATAGGTTAATTGAAAGCTTTTGTACTCCCAGCAATACTATCGAAAAATTGAAAAAGATACTCTGAACAAAGCTGATGACACAGGAGGTCCTTGAATGTCGCTACTCCCATGGATGCACTGAATATACAGCGATAAACAGAGCCAGCAGTTGCACTGAGAGAAACACAGAAGCAATCGAGGGACGCCTGCACAACAGGAGACTGAGAAAAGACCTATACCAAAATGGGTAAGAAAGGCTGAGCCATGCTCTCATCATAAACCCTACGCCAGCAGAACACATTCACAATCGGGAAGGAACCTCCACCTTCCAGCTTTTCCCTGAGAAGTACACATCCAGTGGCCTAACTTTATTCTTTGAAGATTTCCTTTTTCACTTTATTTTTTAAGAGAGTAAGGAAACTAGGCAGGAAGAGAGAGGAGGAAGAAGTTGTATGTTTTATTTTTGGTTTTTTACCATGCCCCCGAGGTCTCGAACCCAGGGTCCTTGGGTTTTATGTGGTCTACACTCTAGGACCTCAGTGGCCTGAGCCACCAGGATATACCCCCTAGTGTCTCAATTTTTAAGCAGACATTTAAAGGATGGACCTCCAAATCTCCTACAGCTGAAAGCCAATGAGGCTCGTATTCACCAGTCCCACAGGACTATTGCAAACAAAGTGGCAGCTGCTAGTGAGCACATGAGCACTTGCTGCCGCTAGTCCCCGGGCCTCGACGCTGAGGGAACAGGCCAAAGGGCTCACCTCTCGGGCTTTCCCAAGAAAGGGTCTGACTGTGTACTTTATAAGCTGTTGCCTGAGGGTCTAGCTTCTAACTGGCATGCCTCTGGGTGCTAGAAGAGATTCACTTCAACTTTACAAACACACAGATTAAAAATGAAGGGATAAAAAGCATGCTATGGAAATTGAGACCAAAAACAGTAGACAACACTACACTTACTTCTGTCAGTCAAAATAGACTCTAAGACATAACAATAACGAGACAAAGAAGGTCATTACATAATGATAAAGAAGTGAATTCACCAAGAGGCTACATCAATCAGAGCACCTAACTAAATCAAGTACTAAAATGTTTAAAGAGAGAAATAGGTGGCAATACAATGGTAGAAGACTTGAATACCTCAGTTTTATCAATGGATAGATTACTCAGACAAAATAACCAGTAAGGATACTCTGGGCTTAAACTACACAGACCAGTTAGAACTAAATGACATATACAGAACATTCTATCCAACACCACCTGGGTATATAATCTTCTCAAGCACACATGCGCCATCCTCTGGGATAGATTATATGTTAGAGCACAAACCAAGCCGTTAAAAATTTTGAAATCATATCCGTATTTTTACCAACCACAATAGTCTGAAAACTAAAAGTTAATTACAGGAAGAATGCTGGAAAATTCACAAATATGTGGAAATTAAATAAAAAGCTCCTGCGCAACCAATGGATCGAAGAAGCAATCAGAAGGGAAATTAAAAACAAAAATCTAGAGGCAAATGAAAATAGAAACAACATAACAAAACTTTGGGGATGCAGCAAGAACAGTTCTAAGAGGGAAGTTCATAGTGATAAATGCGTAGTTTAATAAAAAAAGAAAGATCTCCAAAAAACAACCTAACTTTACACTTCAAAAAAAACATGGAACGAACAAACTAAGTCCAAAGTTCATACAAGGAAGGAAATAGCAAAGAGTGGAAATAAACAAAATGAAGACAGGAAAGATCAACAAACTGTTTTGTTTTTTTTTTAATATATAAACAAAATTGACAAACCCTTGACTAAGTAAAAAAAGAAAACACTCAATGGAATAGTCAATGTATTCTACGTTACTATTAAAAAAATGAAATTGTGCCCTTTGCTACCATCTGGATGGATCTGGAGGGGAATCACGTTGAGTGAAACAAGTCAGAAAGAAAAAGAAATACAGGATGGTTTCATTCATATGTGGAGTGAGTGTAATGAAATGAAACAAATGAACATACAAATCCCAACAAAAATAACAGGACTTAGGTATGGTTTTTGGGGGGGTGGGATGAGGAGAAAAGGCAGTGGTAAGGGACACTGGAACCCTGGTGGTGTGAAATATAGACTGAGATACACTTTCTATATCCTAAACGAAACTTAGCATTGTGAACCAAATAACAAATATTACCATTAAAAAGAAAAGTTCTGTTCTTTAAAAAAAAAAAATAAAGAAAAAACACTCATATACAACTAGAAATAAAAGAGGAGGCGCATCCCTGTGGCTCAGGTGACTAAGGAGCAGGCCATGTAAAGCCTAAGGACCCAGGTTTGCGATCTGAGGCTGGGGGTAAAAACAGAAAAAAAAAAAAAAAGAAAAAGAAAGGCATGAGAGACACATGACCGGTAACACAGATACTAGGATCCTAAAGAACAACTATGATCAATTATATGCTAACAAATTAGACAACCTATAAGAAATTGACAACACCTGGAAATACAATCTACCAAGACTGAATCATGAAGAAAGAGAAAATCTGAATAGAGCAATTACTAGTAAGAAGATGAAATCAGTAATCAAAAGCCTCCCAACAAGGAAAAGTCCTGGACCGTATGGGCTCACTGGTTGATTCTTTCAAACATTTAAGAAAGAATTGATACCAATCCTTCTCCAATATCTTCAAAAATAGAAGACAATTCTAAATTTATTTTATGAGGCCAGCATTAACCTGATACCAAAACCACTAAAGACACTACAAGAAAAAAAGATTACAGGTCCCTGATGAGCAAAAATGCAAATATCAATAAAATTTTAGCAAACTCAGTTCAACATTTTATTACAAGGACCATATACCACAATCGAGTAGGATATATTGCTGGGATGTAGAGAGGGTTCGACATAAGCAAAACAATAAATGTGATACATCACACTAACAAAATGAAGGACATAAATCATATGATCATATAAGAAAAGCACCTGACAAAATTCAATACTCGTTCATGATAAAAACTCACAGCACAATGGGAAGAAAACACAAATAAATGGAAAGATATCGTGTGTTCATTCATTGGAATAATTAATATTAAAGTGCCCATTCTACCCAAAGCAATCTAGAGATTCAATGCCGTCCCTATCAAACTTCTAACGGCAGTTTCCACAGAATTAGAGAAAACAATCCTAACGTTTTGTATGGAACCACAGAAGACTCGGAACCCTCAAAGAAATCATGAGAAAGAAGAACAAAGCTAGAGACATCACACTTCTTGAGTTCAGACTATGTTATAAGTAAGCAAAACAGTATTGTATTTCCATTAAAAACACACATACATCCATGGATCAGAATCCAGAACTCAGAAATAAACCCTTGCATAAGTGGTTGATTTATTTTAGAGACTGGAACTAAGAATATGCAATGAGTAGAAAATAGCTTCTTCAAGAAATGGAAAACTGGAAAAGAATAAAACCGGACTATTAACTTACACTATACACAAAATCCATAAAAATGGATGAAAAAAACTTGAATGTTAAGACTTCAGATCACAAAACTGCTAGAAGAAAATACAGGCTTTAAGCTCCTTGACATTGATCTGGGTGATGATTTTTTAGGTCTGATACCAAAAGCAAAGGCAATAAAAGCAAAAAACAGACAGACTATATCAACTAAAAGCCTCTGCCCAGCAAAGGAAACCATCAACAAAACGAAAAGGCAATGCATGCAATGGGAGAAAATACTTGCAAATCACCTATCTGATACAGGGCTAATATCACAAAGGGGTTAATATACAAAGAACTCATATAACAAAAACAATTAAAAATCGGCAAAGGATCTAAAAATCACCAATAAATACATGAAAAAGTGCTCAAATTCATGAATCAACAGGAAAATGCAAATCAAAACCATAACGCGACATCACATTCTACCTGGTCGAATGACTATAATCAAACAGACAAGTGTTGGGGCAGATGTGGAGAAAACGGA
The DNA here is from genome assembly GCA_004363575.1 of Solenodon paradoxus. Lineage (NCBI taxonomy): Eukaryota > Metazoa > Chordata > Mammalia > Eulipotyphla > Solenodontidae > Solenodon > Solenodon paradoxus. Next base: position 4,101 of record RJWH01009861.1, read on the forward strand.
ACCCTTGTACTCTGCTGGGAGGGCCATAAATTGATAGTCTTTATGAAAAACAGGATGGAGATGCCCCAAAAAACTTAAAAATGGAACTACCACATTATGCAGCAATTTCTTTTCTGGGTCTGTATCTAAAGGAAATAAAATCACGATATTTCATATTCTGCTCAGAAATTTATGAGACTTCCAATTTCTTGATATCCTTGCCCCCACTTTTTATCTGTCTTTCAAAATGTACTTCTTACTCTTGGATAGAAACAATCCAGTAAAGATACCAGCACCATCTTGTCTGTTATTCGTCCGATTTTAGGCGTCTGTGTCTTGTTAGCCTCATCAGTAAAAAAGGGATAACAAGAATACTTACATCAGAGGGTTATATGAGGATTAAAAGAAATACTTTGATTAGAATACTGCCTCGCACACAATAAATGTATAAAGCCCATTAGCTATCATCACTTATTGTTATTATCGATGCAAAGATGTTTTTCCTTGTCAAGATAATGTATTTCTTAACTTAAGTCTATTAACTTTTCAGTAAGGTTCAGGTTATCCATATCATATTTAGTTGTGACAATTTACGCAGGAATATTTCTCCAAGGCAGCTTTATATTAGTTGAAAGAGTCCATTGAAGCAGTATTCCTGGTCCATCTCTGCTTGCTTGTAGAAGGGGTGACTTCTCTGTTGTTGAATCTGGGAGAAGGAATTTGTCCGTTTTGACACATTTTGTCCTCCCTGTTTTCAGGCACCTCACCTCCTGCCTACAGAGAGAACATACTATGCTCTGTTCCTCCTTGCAAAGTTTCACGGGGACTGATACCCCCACCACCGCCACATACCTATAGTGACCTATAGTGGCCTGAAGTCATTCAATTCAGCCAGGCATTGTGACTGCCTAAGCAATTCTCAGCCTGTAGGTCAGTAGCATCAGGCTCATAATCTAGGACCTTCCTTCAAGGCCGGGCCTAACTTGAGTAGGAAATTAAAGGAATGACGGTTACTACTGATTCCTGTCAAACTCCAACACGCATCCATTTTTGTCATACCCAACACTATAATTAAAGTGACTTTTTTCCCAGAATCATTTACGTGATCTTTAAGAATCACCAAATTCTAAAAGAATTACCATGTAGAAGTGGAAGCGTAAAGTGGAAAAAACGCACTCATGTATCCTACAGTCCCTTCGAGGCAGATAATATCAGTTAGCAGCGATATGCTGTGTAACAAACTGCCCACACGTGTGTTGGTTAAAAGAACAATCATTCAGCACTACTTGTCTCCGCTCCATGTTTTCTTCTCTGCAGCAGGCGAGCTGCTTTAGCTCAGTGGTGCAAGCGTTCTGAGAGCCACAGGAAGCCAAAGCTGAACGCCCCCTTAAGTCCTAGACTGAAATCACTGCATACTATTCGTCAAAGCACATCACTTGGTGGGTTCAGGGTGAGGAAGTCAGAGTTTACCTCTTGGTGGGAAGAACTGCAAAGCATTGGGGTCTTTTTTTTTTTTTTTTTTGCCATCTTCTACATATGCAAAACCGTATAAAAACTAATGTGCAGGTGCGCCTTTGGTGGAGTAGCAGCTTGGTCAGCCGCCTCTGACTAGCGCAGTCCAGGGACATCCCACAGATCCCGGTTCACCTCCTGGGGACATGGTGAGGGGCGGATGGCTAAGATAAACAACTAAATAAAATAAAGTGCTTCTTCCTTCTCTCTCGTCCTGCCTGCCTCTGCTCACCGTCATTCCTTCCTGCACCTTTCCTTTAAAAAACAGAAAACAAATGTGCAGAAATATGGAACTTGACCTGTGTAACATAACAAAATTATGTAAATTAAATTATCAAATTTAGCTAGACTAAACAGCATTCCTTCGGTATTGTTAAAGTGTGTAAACCACTAATAAAAAATTGCCCTGACATTTTGGTAAACAATGTGGAGAGAAATAAGTTTAAAGAAGTCAGAGTTTAAACCGTGAAGTAGAAAACTTCTTTGTAAATCCAGGGACATACAGATATAAGAATAAATAGCAGGGTGCGCCCTGGAGGGGGGTCTAGCAGATAAGACCACCGGACATAGTTCATACACATCCTAAGGACCCAGGTTCAAGACCCGGGGCTGTGGGCAAACAACCAAGATGGACAACTAAATACATGTTTTTCTCCCTCTCTCTACCTGCCTGTTTGCCTCTGCTTGCCTTCAGGTCTGCACCTTTCCTTTAAAACATATCAGAGTAACCAAAAATGTTATTCCATCATATAACTTTCAGTTAGTTATATGATTTCAAAACAAAACATCCTGTAACTGTACAACTGATATGACAGATGAATGTCCAAAATCATATCTTAGTACCTAATGAAGAGAAACCATCAAAGTTAAGATTAAAAACATGTGTAACAATGTATTATTACAATGATAACATTGAGTCTTATTGGAAGAAATGTGCTTGGCTGTTTCCTTCACCAAAAAAATAAATTCCTTAATAAAAAATATTTTTTATAACTGACTTTTAGAGCAAACATTATTTAACTTGGCACTTCCGCTGATGTCATGAACTTGCTATCTTCTTTTTTTTCTCAGTTTTTCTTTTTGGCCTTTCTTTTATAAACTTCTTACAATTAAAAACTATACAATTATTATTCCAAGATGTCAAATTGCCATTAAATAGCAAGCAACAGCTTAATCATAGGACTTTTCAATTCTGATTTCCTGGAATTACCAGATCATGTTTTAATTAATTTCCCTCTAGTTCTGAGACGTGAGTCCTAATTTTCTCAAAATTCTGTCTGGTCAATTGCCTGCACAAAATATCTCTTCCGTAAGTATTTGGTCTTAAATATTTAAGAATTCTGCAAGGGCAGTTTTGACATCATAGCAAATAGAAAGGAAAGAAAGAGAAAGAAAACATCTAATACAAATAATTATTCTGAATTGAGGGCAATTAAATAAACATCGATTAGCACATTGCGTCTGAATGTTTTTGGTGTGATCTCAGAGTATTTATGCATTTATGAGGTTGCCACGGCAATTTCCCTTTTTCTAGCCCAATTAGAAGTGTGCTTTTTTACCTAATTAGAACTGAATTATTTAGCTATCATCAAATATCAAATGATGCTGGCTCAGTGTTTTCCAATTTTTAGTTTTTACAAATTATTTGCGATTTTGTATTGGATTCTCTATCTGGGGGAAAAAAGAAACAAATCAAAACCTTCAGCCTTTGGTGATGTGTATCTTAAGTTGATTGCATGTCTTTCTGAGAAAAAAATGCCATCTATGCTCTACAAGTATCACTGTCTGCTCAAAAGAATGACTATCTTGTAGACTAGTCTGAATAAAACTAGTTAAATTACTATGTGGATGAGCGAGAACTAGAAATATCAAATGGGACATTAAAGGAACAGAGTCATATACTACTGAAAACACCCGAATCAGATTACTGAGTTCCATGCCCAGCTCTTTGATTAACTGAATATGTGACTTTAGTCACAGATCTACAAAGTACCCTGCAGTTCACCATATTACGCAGAATGAATTTGCAAAACGGCAGCACCAAATTAGAGGTGTCTGTGGCTTATGGTTGTGACAGGGCTGTCACAGCTCAGGCATAACATTCTCACATGACAGGATGTCCAAAGTGGGGGTTGGGGGGAGCTCTTCAATGTCTGTATCTTTCCTGCAGGGAGGTTGCAGCTTCCCCAGAAGCCTTCCATAATTTCTCCTGCTAGCTCACTGGGCAGAGCTGTGTCAGACAGCACATTCTGACTGCAAAGGAGGCTGGCTAAGTGAGAATTTGGCATTTTCAGTCTCTGTAGGGAAGTGGGCAAAGAAGAAAGTTGAGAATTGCATTCAGCTAGGCAGACAGCAGAGTGTGGCACAATCACCTCCCTGGTTGTACAGGTGATGAAGACGGGTGCAGAGAAAATAAGTGACTTGTGGCAATTTAGTGTTATGGCCAGAATTAGAACTAGAAACGACGTCCTCTCACTGTGCCTCCTACTAGCAACAGCACTTCTTCAAAGGTACCATTATCCTCACCTCTGAGCTCAGGGACTGATGACCTGCAATTAGTTCAGCCATTAATAAACAGGTATTAACTGAACACTTCATTGATTCTATGCAGAGTGAGATGCAGGAGATAACACCGCTGGATCAGGAATGGTTTCTTCCCTCACAATCTGAATGATCCCTAACATTCCAGATTCACAGAAAATATACTTGCAAAACAGCTTTTAAACGGTAAAATAAAGTACCTATTCCAAGAAGAGATTTAGGATGTACGTATAAATCAGAAACTATCACTACTCTTTCACTTGTAAGACACAGGTGAGCAAACAATAGCTTGTGAGCCAAAGCCTGCCCACTGTCTGTACATAAACGAAGTTTACTGGAACATAGCCCAAGCCACTTCTATGACTGCTTTCCTGTACCGAGGTGGAGGTGAGTTTCGACAGAATTGAATAGCTGGGAAACCATACTGCCTACAAAGTCTAAAATTGTTGCTATCTTGCCCTTTACAGAAAAAGTGCCAAACCCTTAACTAAGGGGGGAAAACATGTTTATAGGAGATATAAATGACGATGAATTTATTTCATCATGTCCCCCAACTGTTTCGCCTGCATTGGACGTTCTGGTTTTGTTACTCCTGCAAATTCAGGGGACAGTAAATTGACATCAGTAATATAAGACCTTGCTAACTTGTGTCACTGCTGCCCTGAAAACATTAAAAGAATGCTTTAAATCACAAATGAGTTATTTGTGGTTCAGAAAGAATTAACTCATTCTGCTCCAGGAAGTAAAAATTTGCCTTGGTTGGCTTAGATGACATTTTTGGGTAACTTCCCTAGAATTCAAATTGCTATGCATGATTTTACTTAGAATTAAATTTTCACTTCTCTGAAAAGAATCTATCAGCTTAGAGTATGATACAGCTTAGAGTATCAGCTTATGTATGAGCTTAGAGAAGAGGCAAGTCAAAGGCAGCTGACCCCAATATGCTTCCTGGCCTCTCCCAAGAGCCTGGGGAGGAGTTCCTGTTCCTCTGGCCGTTGAACATCCATACGTGAACCGAAGGCTGCTTCATGTTTGTTAATGAGGCCACTATTTCCCCACGAATCAGCTGTTACACAGGCTTGGAAATTGACTTCACCAAACCCTGAAACGGGACACATTTTTTCATACTGTCTAAATCTTCAGTTTTCTCTTTTGTTCAACGGGAAAATCATCAACGGGGAAAATAATGTTTAATTTAGGACTGGTTTAAAAATCAAAAGAGACACTGAATGTAAGGTGCTTGGCACACAGAAGTTACCCCAAATTAATTCCCCTTCCATATTTTTTTTTAAGGAAAGGCACAGGTAGGAATGAAGGAGAGTGGACAGGCAGGCAGAGGGGAAGCAGAGAGGACGAAGCAGCACTTTATTTTATTTAGTTGTTCATCTTGGTTGTTTTCCCCAGCCCCAGGGCTTGAACTGGGGACCTTGGGATGTATGTGGACTGCACCTGGAGAACTCACCCTCTAGGCCACCAGGGCACACCTCCATAAACTTTCAGTGTTCTAGTCAACCCATGTTTCTCCCCTGGATTTCATCTCCCACATCTACTGAGTCCTTACGTCCTGACAATTCAGCCTCTGAGTGGGCTTTGAATCTGATACATCTTTTCTTACGACTGTGGCCATCATCTTGCCTATTCTCTAAATGGCTACAGTTATCCCCCATCTATTGTTTCCACTGGTCACTTACTCTTTCAACCATCTTCCAATTTTGCTGAGAAATCGACATTCTTTTCCTTATTGAGTAAAATCCCATTCTTAGCTTGTTGATCAAGGCCATTGGGTCATGATCCACAAGGCCCTGCCTTCTTCTCTAAGCCCATTTTCTACAGCCCCCAGAGGGCTCTTCTCTGTCCAGACCCAAGGTGTTTTCAAGGGTAATTGTGATTCTGCCTCATGGACTGACCTTAAAACCATACCAGTGTGTGTCATTCCACTATGCTGCCTACACCTCATCATCTTTGGTCTCGTCATTCAATTTCCTCTGCCAAAGCTCTACTCATCCTGATCTCACATGAGGAATATATGGAAACAAAGCAAAGGAACAGACTAAACAAAGCCAATAGTTGGACTTGAACAACAGAACTGAGGTTACTAGTAGGGAGTGGGATGGGTCAAGTGGGGTTCTGTGAACAACAGTGAAGGACTTCTGGTGATCTGGTGGTGGCCAGGGGGTGTTGTCGTAAGTATTTGAGGAATGGGGAACCTGGACATATGGGTTTATATTATTTTGTAAATCAAAGTTACCTCAATAAATAATTTAAAAAATTAAGTTCTGAGCCCCGTCAATGATGAATCTTCTTCCTGTGAGCTCTCACCAAAAATCCCCCTTTCAGAGACCACTTTGAGCTGTATGTAGCAGAGGTAATCGTCCACGCTATTTATTTACTACCAAATATATTTAGTTAAATATAAATTACCCGTGTGACACAGTCCCTTTCTTCATATATTTGGGTCATGTCTATCACTATCGCCTGCTTAAAAGCTGGCAGAAATTGGTAGGCAATGGTATATATAATAGGAAAGATCAAAGTTTCAGAGGGAGGAACATCAAATTTAGATTTGGTCACTGTATTAGCTTTTGCGGCACAACAACCAACCAACCCCCAAAACTTAGTGACTTAAAACAATGAGCATTTCTCACAACTTTTTGAGTCTGATGGATAATTCTCCTCCAAGCTGGCTCATCTGATCTCCACCATCAGTTGGAAGCTCTGTTGAAAATGGATGGTCTACGATAGCCTTACTGCCATGTCTGACTGTTGTCAGCCTAATTTGTCTAGTAAGTCTCATCTGGGATGGCTGGTCTCTGCTCTACAAGGTGTCTTATCTTCCAATAGACTCGGGCGTCCAAGGAGCAGTAGGAGAGGACAGCTCCTGATGCTCAAGTACTTTTCAAGCCTCTGCTCAGGTCTTGTTTGCTAATATCTCACGAACACAGAATTCAAGTGGTGTAAAGTCAGTGTGGACAAAAGAGTATGTGTACAAGGCAATGTGCCTCTTTGGGAGCTGCTATTACTGTACAGTCCAGTCCAGCCTCTTACTGGTTATGTTATGCTGGGCAAATCATTCATCTCACTAAGCTTTATTTTCTTTAATCTGTAAAATACAGACACCATTTAGCTCATCAGGCTTTACTTTGTTTTGTTTTTACTTAAAACAAAGGTGCAGGCAGGCATGAAGGTGAGCAGGCAGACAGGCAGGGAGAGAGGAGGAAGCAGCACTTCATTTTTTATTTAGTTGTTCACATCTGTTGTACTCCCGGCCCCAGGTCTTGAACCCTGGACCCTGGGATGTATGTGGGATGGCTCCGAGGTATACCAGACTGCTAGGTCACAAGGGCACACCATAAAATTCTTATGAAGATGACTAGATATTTAATTCTTTACATGTATTTACATGTTAATTCTTTGTATCTCATGCAGTGCATATCCTGTGCCTTATACTTAAACCTCGGGTATGCTACCTCACTGGGAACTATGGGGGATATAAAAATAAACCGGGATGGCAGTAAATATCTTCTGTTCATATAGAAAAACGATTGCTTTGAGAAACAGACTAGTTTTAAGATGGCCTCTGTCATAGATATTTTCCATTTTAATATCTTATCCTCCAGCTTTTGAAATACCTCTGCACGGTAGAAAAGTATAGGAAAGCGAAAAGAGGAAAGCAAATGAACTACATCGCATTCCTATGAGAACCACACACACCACCAAATCAACCTTTTTCCTGTATATTTCTTCCTATGGAATTTTAATCTTGTTAGTGGCTTACAAGCAAAGCTAAAATATCTTCTTCGGAGAAGAGCAAATCGGTTTAACTATTTTCCACTTTGAAAACTTATTAAAAATATGTGTGTGTTGAAATAAACACCAATGCACTCACACACCATTTAGCTTTGTCAACAGAGCACCAGGCACGGTGACTGAGGTATCACCAAGAGACAGAAAAACACACACTTGCATGTTTGGCAGCAACCAGGAAGTCACAGCCACACAACTCACAATTACTGACAAGTTATAAATAAATATGCCCTATTTTCTTTCATTGAAGAAACCCTTCAGATAACCAAAAACATTTCCTTTACTTGACTCATTATAAGGGTCTTTCGCCAAGAGTACCCCCTCAGTGATGCCAGGGTGAGAAGCACGTGTTCCTTATTCAGCTCTTGGCTGCCCTGATCAATTTCCAGTCGACTTTCTAGTTGAAATTTGAGCAAGTATAATGGTGTGTGCTTGGGGGTTTTCCCACTTTGAAATTGGTACGAATATACACTAACGACATGCATGCAGTTTAAATTGCCTCAGTTTACTAGTCTTCTACTCCATTAGTGAGACTTTATACATGGTTAAAAAAGCAATATGGACAAAGAGAAAGAGCTGTATTACCCTAATTACATACCCACCCTTGACTTAGTGACCTGTAACTAATCTAACAAGACAACTTGACAGGCATTACATTTCTTACTTACTGCAAGGAAAGGAAGGGGAGAGAAAAAGAAGGGTGGGCTAGTAAATAAATTCTAATTTCCCTATCGTGAAAGGTTAGAGCCATATTTCTGTAACTATGGACTTTTGGGAATGAATTTTTGAAAGCAACCCAACAGGCTAGGACTACTGTTTCGGTATCACGATCTTGATGGAATGGGTTAAGAAGTACTGATTTTAGAAAGGATGGAAAAAAATCTCTTTTGGGGGGAGAGACAACTGTATGAATTATTCAGCTGGGCAAAAGGAGAAGCCATCTGCCAACTAGTTACCAAGTCTCTACCTCAAGTTTACCAATTTCCACCATCAAGCAATCTGTGAATCAATGAAGAGCATTGCCAAAAGTTTCTGTGCATTCCTTAAGTTAAAAAAAAAGTTTAAAGTGAAAACCCATAAAAACAATGAAATCACAGGGGGTGAAATCCTTCCTCCAAGCTTTACTCCTCTCCAAAATATGCGGGCTTTAGTTCACTGTCTGGAGTCTTTAGGTACTTACTTTTTATTTTGTCCAGAATTTCCAGTTGCCTGTTACAGAGTCGCTTAATTAGGAACCTACTGGCCATACCAGCAGTGGAATTTCAGCTGAGCTACATCTGTTCAGAGAGCATGGCGTGTATAATGTGTTGATATTTGCTTGATGGACCAATTTTTGTAAGTTGTGTGCTTGAAAAAATATGCATTTTGTCACCATTAGGTGCATCATTTATTTCTATTTAACCCGATTCTGTGGCTCATGTTGGCTGTATCCTCAAAGATTTTTCTTATTGCTGTATTAATCTAGAAGAGTAGGTTCATATCTCCCACAATAGTTAGCAGACTTACCTATTTATCCTGGCATTTTTATCCATTTTTCTTGGTATATTTGAATTCCGTATTAAGTTCATACATTTATAATGTTTGCAAATTTTTTAGCAAATTGAAACTTTTATCATCTTATTATGTTAAATATTTGGTAAAGCTTTTTACATTGTAGTCTCTTCTCTGTGACTATGTCTTTTGGCTCACAAATAACTGTAGACTTGATTTGGAGAACATTTATCATCTACCTCCCAGAATAATGATCTTCTTTAAGGAGCTGCTCTTCCCTCAGTTCATCCGGGTGCTTTGGAACTGCCAATCATAGTAGCTTCTACTTCTTGTCCACAGGAAGTAGTCCAAGGGGTGAGAAAAGGGCCCCACCTAGATCAAAGTTCTTCCCCAGATTTTTCTGGATTATAGCTGGAGAGGAACTTTTCCTTCCTGGTTGGTCAGAACACAGTAAAAAAAAAAAAAAAAGATTTCCAGAACTTCAATGTCAGATAATCTTTCTGTGGAGAAGAGAGAATGAGACCAGCAGGCTGAGAGAAGCAGGGGTAATGGGTATGTATCGGTGGGTGTGTGGGTGTGTGTTTTAATAGGGACAAACATCACTGATGCCTGTGTCCATAAATCCAACTCCACTGCTGGTTGGTTACACGAGATGATAAATTTCTCTTCCAACATAAGGTAGTTTGATCTGTCTATTGTAATGAATACCCCTAATTAACACAGTCGCAAAGTGCTTTAATTGGTGTTCTGGAATGCTGGTCACAAAAAATAGTGTGCTAGCCAATAACTGACCTCACCATTACAAATCGTTTTCTAAGGCATGCCCTGGAGAAACAGGGGTTAGATAAATCACCTCTGAAGGAGCACAGGCCACATTGGAGTCCCAGGTGGGGAGGGGAGGGGAGGGGGGACCGCCCAGTGTGAAAAAAATAAATAAAAACTAAATAAAGGTGTTTCTTCCTCCTCTTTCTGTCTGCCTTCTCACCTTCATTCCTGCCTGCAACTTCCCTTTAAAATTTTTTTTCTAAAATGTTATTTGGAAAGAAAGGATGGCTCTTCTGTTGAATGAAAACATCCATGCTTACAAGAATACAGTGATAAATCTTTAACACATTTAATACACCCTCAATGTGTGAGTACACATAATTTGTACTTCTTGAACATATTGGGCAATGACTAGAAGGAAAAAAAATGATTTAACTAAGTAGACAGTTGCAGGCTATTATTTTAAAGGGAAGGTGCAGGCAGGAATGAAGGTGAGTAGGCGGGCAGGTAGGAAGAGAGAGGAGGAAGACACATTTACTTTATTTAGTTGATCATCTTGGTTGTTTTCCCAGGCCCCGTGTCTCGAACCTGGGTCCCTGGGATACATGGGGATTACACCACAGCAGACTTAATGCTAGGCCACCTAGGAACATTAGGTAATCTAAGAAGTATTTTTATGACTTTATGTAGGTGGTAAAGCAATTATGTCATTTATAAACACAAAAGCCACACAAAAAATGGAAAACCAGTCTAGAAGCAGCAAAGTCTAGATGATATGAAACAATTTTCCTATAAGCAAATGCTGTAGTCATTGCCAATAAAGATGCCAAAGTTTCATATATTGGTGGCACAATACATGTAAAAAATAATCATGAAAATGTTATTTGAAGCCAAATCGCCCATTGTAAAAGGACAAATCTATTGATTGAAGTCTCAATCATTAATTTCAACTATATTCAAAAGTAGCAGATACAAATACTTTTCACATATTCATCAAATACTAATGTGCAAAACAGCTATTCAGCATGTTATGAAATAAATTATTAAAAGCATGACGTACTGCAGAGTTTAAGTTCTCTTTTTAGCATGCAATTAATTTAGTCAGAAAATAAAGCAAAATTGTTGGTACATTTATGGTAAGAAGACATCATTTTATTCTCTTGTTCTTTTCTATGGTCACAGCGCATGACCAAACGTTTACAAACCCAGATTTGATATACTAATAATTCTTGCTTGGAATCATATTCTTTCTGCCCTTTATTTTTGGTCTTTTATTAGATATCAAAGAAAGAGAAATCAGATAAAGAGAAATAAGTTGCTAAATAGGTCATATAGAGTGTTGCTTTGATTTTGTCAGTCCACTGCTGTTCTAGAAGGGTTTCTAAAACCAGATACTAAAAAACACAAAAATCAAAATAAAACTGATTACTTCTGTGCGTGCAGTTTTTGCTACAGGAGTAATGTAAACAGAAACCACTGAAATATATAGCTACAATTTGCTATTCATAATCTGTGTAAGACAGCACCTACAATACGATTATTCAAATCTTTAAAAAAAAATTATTTGAGAGAGAAAGGGAGAGGAGGAAAACACATTGTGTAAGGAAAGAAAAGGAGGAAGCATCATTATTGTTTTGAATTTATTTTGGTTGTTCCCCCCCAGCCCCAAGGTCTTAGGATTTATATGGTTAAGCCCAGCTGCTGACTTAGCACCTGAGCCACCAGGGATTGCCTTCAAATCTTGATTTTATGAAGGAAATCAAACGTTGACCGTTAATTTTTTTATATGTAGTTATCAAACACTGTTTTATACTGCTAGGCAAGAATAGGCCCCAAAACAAATACTCTGTAATGAACAAGGCAACTGATTTCCTAGGAGAGATCGTTTTTAGCAGTCTTACTAGCTTTACTTGTGTGTGGGCTTGCTATTCTTAGGATTAAGATCCCTAACAAAGCAAGCTGTGGTAAAAAGGAAGCCAATTAATTTTCAGCACAAGTTCTCTTGTCTAAAGTGACCCATGTATCTCTGTCAGAAGGAGAAAGAAAACAATCAACAGAGGACCCCAACGTCAAGGATATTCTACTCGCCAGGATAGGCTTAGGGTGAGCTTCAGTAACAAGTCCCCAATCTCAGTGACTAAACAACGAAAGTTGATTTCTGGCCTCTGCTTAAACGGCCCCTTCAGGGGTTCAGGCTGAAGTGGGACCTCCATCAGGAGAAGAGAGCGATGTAATGTCTTCTACAGGCTGTGAAATGTAATTGGAAACTCGGGCAATTGTCAGTCATACTTCGTGCACTGTGATTTAGAAACAGATAATGCTTGTCTCCAGTGCCAGAGAAGAATGAACGTTGACTGCAGAGTAAGAGTAAGAGACCTGATGGTGATCTAGTTCTTGGCTACAGTATAACTGACTGAGCTACCTTCCACTTCCTTGGGGTTCGAGATAGATCTTCAGGTCCATACGTAGTTTGTTTTCCTTGGGCAAGATCTGGTTTCTGTTGCTAACAACCAAAAGCTTTCCCACTGAATCAACACTGTTTAATCCAAGTGTTTCCTTACTAAGTAGTGTGAGCCCTTATTACAGGCTCAGGCCTGTGCATTACTGAGATATAAATTCATTTCACTCCAAAGAAACTGAATCATGTAGAGAATGTAGAGGCTTTCTCCTCTGAATTATCTTCATTTTTTAATTTTTAAATAGAAGAAGGGACGGTGGGCAGAAGGAAAGATTTTATTTTTATTTATTTTGGTTGTTGCTCCAGGGTCCCAGGTCTCGAACTTGAGTCCTAAGGCTTTACATGGTCCACACCCCAGCCGCCAGCTCAGCACCTAAACCACCAGGGTGCGCCTCCTCTCAATAATCTTTAAATACTCTTACAGACTATGAGGGGTCTTTTTGCTCAAAATCAGTAACTAAAATTTCCTTTCTTAATGCTCTAACTAGAATCGTATCTGGAATGCATTGAGTATTTGCTGTTTCAGGCACCACCACACTAAGGATCTTATAAAGAATCTATATACAGCTAGGCAGTAAAGTGTAATGCCCAGGGTCACAGGTCTAGACCACGGCTTAGGTGATCTTCAACCTTATCTGTCAGACTGCAGAGCCTAGACTTCTATTCTCATAGCCCTCTAAATCTCAACCTAACCTCAACGTTTCCATCCCAAAATCGACTGTGAAGACAGATGCATTCATGCTTTTTCCCAGTACGAACTCTATTTCTTAAGAAATTACAAGGTGCAAACCGGTGGCCTAGTGGTTTAGTACACTGGGTGCAGTCCACATACATTCCAAGGTCCCAGGTTCAAGATCCGGAGCGGGGGTAGGCGGGGTGAACAACCAAGATGAACAACTAAATAAAATAACAAGCTTCCTCCTCTCTCTTCTTGCCTGCCTGCACCTTTCCTTAAAAAAAAAAAAAAAAAAAAAAAAGGAAATTATAAGAGCATCACTCCTTTTTGTGTCCCCATTCAAGAAAGAATTAGGCAGTCATCCATGAACAAAAGCACCTTTGTGGAAGTTACGGGGTCCAGCACCAAGGGACCCGGGACTGTGCATCTGGTAAGAGGCAAACAGACCCTAGCACAGACTGTGGAGCCAGTGAGCAGTGAACCTGCCTCAGCCCCTTTACTTGTAGTCAGGAAGTCACCGGGGAGCGTGCTGACCTGAGAAGACACCCACTGACAGATGAGAATTTGCAAAAGTTCAGTCTTCCTAAGAGGGAGATTTCAACCTGTCAAAACATGTCATTGAAGATGAATACATTTATGTGTGTGCGCGCGTGCGCGTGTGTGTTTGGACAGTGTAGTAGAGATGTCAAGAAAAGCTTCAGATGTGCCTTGGAGTAGTGGGTAGGTCCGCTGCCTCTGACTAAGCACAGGTCACGTATATTCCAAGGATCTGTGTTCACGTGGGACGGGCAGACAACTAAGATGTACAACTCAAAAATAAAAATGAAAACGCTTCCTCCTCTCTCTTCCTGCCTGCTTGCCTTCATTCCTGCTTGTACCTTTCCTTAAACAAGGTATTTTAACAGTAGCCCTATCCGCAGGCCAACACGGCACGGGGCTGACCCATCAGCCAGCTACGGCCTCCCGCACACGGGAAAGAAGAGTGGTGAGTGAGCGCCAGCGGTGCAGAGCACAGCTGGAGAAGCCGGTTTCTCTGCAGAGTCGCCCAGCGTACGGAGGCGGGACTTTCATAACTGAAAGGAAGGAAGAGAGAGAGAAAGAAGCAGGTAAGATGATCAAAGGAGCTAAGAGCAAAGACTGGAGAAAGGAACTCTTTTCACAAACAGTGCTGGGAAAACTGGAAAGCCACTTGCAAAACAATGAAACTGAATCACTCTGTGACACCATACACAAAAATTAACTTAAAACGGATTAGAGTCTTGGACATAAGACCTGAAACCACAAAACACAGGCATTGCAAACTCCTTGACAGTGGTCTTAGAGATGTATTTGGGTACTTGAGTCCAGCAGCAAGGGAAACAAACAAATGGGACTACATCAAACTAAAAAGTACAGTCAAATAAGCCGCAGATAGGATGAAAAGACAGACAACTGTATGGCAGAAATGTTGCACATCATACATCTGACAAGGCCCTAGTAGCCAAGATTTATAAGGAATTCATACAACTCAATAAGAAGCCCAAGTGGCGCACCCTGGTGGAGTAGTGGTTTGCTCAGCTGCCTCCGGCCTAAGCACAGCCCAGGAAAATCCCAAGAAGCCGGGTTTGTGTCCCGGGGGACAACCAAGATGCACAGCTAAAATAAAATAAAAAGCTTCTTCCTTGTCTCTCTTCTTGCCTGCCTTCCTACCTTCACTCCTGCCTATACCTTTGAAAGTGAAAAAAATCCATGTCAACCTGGTGTGTCCTGGTGGAGCAACGGTTAGGCCAGTCTTCTCCAAAGGAGCACAGGCCACATACCCCTGGGTTCAAGTACTGAGTCCAGGGGCAAAACAACCAATGTGAACAACTAAATGAAAATAAAATAAAATGCTTTTTCCTCGTCTCTCTTCCTGCCTGCCTGCCTGCTCGCTTTCATTCCTGCCTGTATCTTTCCCTTTACAAAAAATTAACCCAATAAAAAAAGCAGGTATAAGGTCTACAGATGGCTAACGGGCACATGAAAAGATGCTCATCATCACATATTATTAGGGAAGTGCGAATCAAACCCACAATGAGATATCCCCTCATACCTGTGAGAATGGCTGATGTCAAAAAGGCCAGAAATGACAAACGTTGGACACTATTGGTGGGACTGTCAATTGATGCAGCCGCTTTGGAAAACTGGATAAAAGTTCCTCAATAAGATAAACATAAAACTACCGCTATGATCCTGCAATTCTCTAGCTAGGTATCTGAACAATATGAAAACACTAACTAGAAAAGACAAATGCACCCATATGTTCATTGCAGCACTAGTCACAAAATCCAATATATGGAAACAACTGAAGTCTGTGGTGTAGCTACTCGGCTAGAAAAATGATGAAATCTAGCCATTTACATCAACATCAATAGGACTAGAGGGGATGATGCTAAGTGAAAAAAAGTCAGAAGGAGAAAGAAACACTGGATGATCTCACTCGTGTGGAATATAAAGAAAAAAAGCAAACAGACAAAACAAATATTAACCCTGGGACACTGACCATAGAACTGAGTTTACCAGAGAAGAAGTGGGTAGAAGGTGGGAGCAATGGATAGCGGGGGTCCAATGAACAGTGGTGGAGACCTGTTAGAAATCTGGTGGTGGTGGGGCACCCCGGTATA
>RJWH01009862.1:0-19929 GCA_004363575.1 Solenodon paradoxus
AAAAACTAGCCCCAGAAGGACACACGACATTACACATTACACAAACACAGCGCCCAGAAAAGAGGAGCGCTCTCCAGAGAGTCTAGCGTGGTCGTGTAGACAAAGTCCACCCTGTATGAATTCAGACAACAGTCTAGGAGAGCTGGCTGACATTTTCCCTTCTTAAATAATATTTTAAACTTAATTGTTCTATTTATTTTGGACTAATTTCCTATTTACAGAAAAGTTGCAAAAAGTAGGAAGAATAAAGACCTCATATACTCCTCAACCAGTTCCCCTGGTTATTTTTAAAATGTATTTTTATTGAAGTAACACTGTTTTACTACATTATATCAGTTTTAGATGAGAGATCTACTCTTTACCAAATATATGGTATCACTTTACTCTCGCCCGACACCCTTCCCTTCCAGAATCCTCATTTCTCTTGTCAGAGTTCAAGGGTCAGAGTTCAAGGGTTAGTTTTTGTTTTGTCTGTTCCTTTGTTTTCTTTCTTTGAATTCCACATGAGATCACCCAGTATTTGTCTTTCTCCTGACATTTCATTTGAACAACCCCTTCAAGTTCCATATATGGTGTTTGCAAAGCACAATATTTCATCATTTAAAAAAATTTCTGCGGTAACTTGGATTTGGAAAATAATATGGATATTCAGTTTCACTATTCATAGACTCTATAATAGTGTCCACCACCAAATTCCTAATAGTCCTTTAACTATTCACTGCCCACGCCCACCACTTTCTGTTCCAACCTCCCACCTTCTTCCTCTCTGGTAACTTCAGTTCTGCTGTCAGTGTCCAAGGATTCATTTTCATTTTGTCTGTACATTTGCTTTGTTTCTTTTATTCCACTTATGGGTATGATCATATGACATTTGTCCTCCTTCTAACTTACTTCACTTGGCGTAATGTCCTCTAGCTCCACCATGTTGTTGCAAATGGCAGCATTTATCTTTGGGGGCTGTGCAGTGTTCCATTTGTCATATATACTGCATCTTTCCAGCCATTCGTCTATCAAAGAGCAACTAGGTTGTTTTCATTCTTGGCTCTAGGAAATAATGCTGCAGTAAACATGGGGCACTTCGAATTCGTGTTTATTGGATAAATACTCAAGGGTAGGATAACGGGATCAATGGAATTTCCATTCTCAGTTTTTTGAGGACTCTCAATAAGACTTTCTAGAATAGTTGCACCAATTTTCACTCCAACAGTGTAAAATTGTTTCCTGATTTCTGCCTCCTCACCAACACTTGTTTCCAGTCTTTTGGATAACAGACATTCTGGCAGGTGCGGGTGATATCTCCTTGAAGTTTTGATTTACATTTCCCTAATATGATATGAGAAATCTCTTTCCATGTGTTTGTTGGTCATCCATATGTCTTCTTTGAGAAATGCCTATTCAGATCTCCAGCCCATTTTTGGATGAGATTATTTTCATTTATTAATTCTAATATTTTTTTAGTGGATTCTTTAGGGTTTTCTACATATATTATGTCATCTGTAAATAGTATTAACTTCTTTTGCAATTTGGATTCCTTTTATTTTTTCTTTCCTAGTTTCTCTGGCTAGAACTTCTAACACAATGTCGAATGGCAGTGCTGAGAACGGACACCCCAGCCTTGATCCTGATCTTAAGGGAATTGTTCAGTTTTTCTGATGTTGACTGTGGGTTTATCGCAAAATATAGCCGTTGTTATTTTGAGGTATGTTACTTCTGTCTCTATTTTAGCTGAGAGCTTTGATCGTAAATGAGTGTTGAACACTACATCAAATACTTTATCTGAATCTGTGATTATGATCATGTGATTTTTCAACTTTGTGCTGATGTGCTGTATTACATTCATACATTTGTGTAGGTTGAACCATCATGTCCCTGGAACAAATCCCACGTGATTATGAAAGATAATCGTTTTGATGTGTTTTAAATTCCCTTGGCTAATACTTCTGTTGAGGACTTTTTTTTTTTCTGCATCTATGTTCATCAGAAATAATAGTCTATAATTTTCTTTTTTGTGATAACTTGTTTAATTTTGGTATCAGTGTAATGTTGGCTTCATAAAAGATGTTTGGAGGTGTTCCTTGTTATTCGCTGCTTTGAAGAGCTTGAGAGGAGAAGGTATTCACTGTTCTTTGAAGTGAGAGTGAACTTCACTTATCAGTTGGCCCTGAGCTTTTATTTGGGGGGAGACTTTTTATTACTTTTTTAATTTTCTTGCTCGAGATAGGTCTGTTCAGATTTTCTTTTTCTTCGTGATTCAGTCAGGGTAGACTGTATGATTCTAAGACTTTGTCCATGTTCTGTGGGTTGCCTGATTTGCTGGCTGATAGTCCTATGATGCTTTGCATTTCCAATGTGTGTAACCTATTTTCATTTCTCATTCTAAATATTAGTCTTCTCTCTTTTCTAAGTTATCCTAGCCTACGTTTTGTCAATTTTGTTTGTTTTAACAAAGAACCAGTTCTCGATATTCTGTATTATTTTAAATTTTCATTTCATTGTTTCTGCTCCAATTTTTATTATTTTCTTCCTTTTATTGCCTTTATAACTTATACTGACACATTTTACAAGGCTAATATTACACTGATTTCAGAGTCAAACAACGATAGACCAATAGAGAAAATTAAAGACTGATGTCACTGATGAAAATAGATGGGAAAAATCATCAACAAAATCTTGGCAAACCAAATTCAACAGCGCATAAGAAAGTTATACATCATATCCAAGTGGGATTTATTCCGGGGATGCAAGAATGGTCCCACATGTGCAAATCAATCAATGTAATAAATCATACCAACAAAAGGAAAATTAAAAAGCACATGATCATTTTAACACATGCTGAAAAAGCAATTGACAAGATTAAACACACATTTACGATTTTAGAAACTCACTAATATGTGACTAGAAGGCAAATATTGCAACATAATAAAAGTCACATATGACAAACCCATAGCTAACATACTCAATAGCAAAAAGTGACAAACTTTCCTTGTAAGGTATGGGACAAGACAGTGCTGCCTAGTCTCACCACTACTATTGGACATAGATCTGGAAGTACTGGCCACAGCAATTAAGAAGAAAAGACTAAGAATCCCAGTAGGAAAAGAAGAAATAAAATTATCATTATCTACAAATTATATAATATTATATGTATAGAAATCTAAACACTGAATTAGAAAAATAAATGGATACAGCAGTATGGCAGAGTATAAAATCAACACATGAGTCCAATAGCATTTCTATATGCAAACAATAAAGTAGTGGAAAGAGAAACCAAGAAAGATATCTACTGCACAATAGCACCAAAAATAAAAAATTACCTGTGAATAAACTTTACAAAGGAGGTGAAAGATGTATACATTGCAAACTTTAAGCAATTGAAAAAAGAAATAGAAGAGACAAAGTGATGAAAAATACCTTATGCTCATGAATTAGAAAAATTAATGTAGTTAAAATTGCCTTCCTACACAAAGCAATGTACAGATCCAATACAATCACTATCAATTCCAGGGACAGTCTCTAAGGAAACTGAATAAATAGTAGAAAATTTGTATGGAACCACAAAAAACCACAAATACCCAAAGTAACCCTCAGAAAAAAAGAAGAAAAATGGAACACTCACACTTCCTGACTTCAAACTATATTAAAGAATGTTTTCAAGATGCCTGATATTAAAACAAAAACAGACATACAGACCAGTGAAAAAAATTGAGACTTCTAACATAAAGTTACATTTGTATGGACTGTTAATCCACAAAAAAAAGAGCCTAGAGCTTTCAATGAAGGAAGGAAAGTCCATTCAACAAATGGTGTTGGGAAAATTGAATAGTCACCTGCAAAAAATATTGAACTACATAACTTGCTAGCATCATACATAAATGTCAACTCAAAATGCATCAAAAACCTTGACATAAGTTTTAGATATATAGAAAATATATAGAAAAACATAAGAAATATTCCACATTATCAACCTCAGAGAGGCCTTTTGGGTAATGACATCAATGGCAAAAACTAAACAACTGGGATTACATCAAACTAAAAAGTTTCTGTACAGTGAAAGAAGCCAACACTAAAACAAAAAGGTGGAAATATTTGCACAACATAAACCAAAAAAGGTTAATCTCCAAAGTACATAAAGAATTAACACACCTCACTACCGAAGAACAACCCACTCAAAAAAATGGACAGAGGTTGTGCCCTGGAGGCCTAGTGGTCTAGTACACCTGGGAGCAGTCCCACATACATCCCAAGGTCCAGGGTTCAAGACCCAGGGTTTGGGGGAACAACAAATGACAACAACTAAATTAAAAAAATAAATAAAGCTCTTCCTCCTCTTCTCTCTTCCTTCCTTCCTGTTTGCCTACTCACCTTCATTCCTACAAGTACCTTTCCTTTAAAAAAAGAAGAAGAAAAGAAGAGGAAAGAACTGAACAGCCACTTCTCTAGAGAAGACAATAGATGACCTACAGTGAAAAAATACATGTGAAAAAATACATCACTTGCCACGGGAGAAATGTAAAATAAAATCCACAATGAGTATCCTTTCACACCCATGAGAAGGGCCTATATCCAAAATATAAGAAACACAAGTGCTGGAGAGGGTGTGGAAAAAATGGAAATCTCTTACATTCTTTATGGGAATGTAAATTAACATAGCCTCTTTGGAAAAGAGTATGGAAAATTTTCAAAAAAAAAAAAAAAAAAAAAAAGGAACTGCCATGCAATCTAGTAATACCACTACTAGACTTATAACCAGAGAATTAAATAACACTATGCAGAAAAAATATCTGACCCTCTAAATTCACAGCAGTATAATTTGCAATAGTCAAAACATGAAAACAACCTAAATGCCCATTGACAGCTGACTAGATAAAGAAATTGTGATTATATATACTCAATGGAATATTACGCAGTTATTTAAAAAGATGAAGTTGTATGTTTTCCAACAACATGGATGGATCTGGAGGTGACCGTGTGGGTGAAATAAGGAAGAAGGAGTATGAGGTTGGTTTCACTCATATGTAGAATATAAAGGGAACAAACTAAAACACCACCCCCCCAAACAACAAAATTCACTGGATACAAGAATGGTTAACAGAATGGTGGGAGCAGGAAGGGAACAGGGAATAAGGGGGTAAAGATAGTGGTGCTGATAGGCACCAGAACTTTGGTGGCAGTTGTGATGGGAAATACAGATTGAGGTGTGAATTCAATGTCCTGAAAATTATTTAACAATGTAAATAAAAGAAATAATAAAATATTTTAAAGAAAAGCAGTATAGTTAAAAACTGCAAGCCAAGAATATACTATCCTGCAAAACTCTCATATACAAGAGAAAAGCAAAGGTTTTCCCTGATAGAAACAAAGGCAAAAATACACAAATGGAACTAAAAACAAAAAGCTTCAGCACAGAAAATCAAATAATTATAAGAATGAAAAGACATCCAATTGAATAAGAGAAGATATTTGACTCTCATGTATCTGCAGTGGATTAGTATCAAAAAAATATGAGGAATTCATAAAATTCTACAACAGAAAAGCAGTCCAATCAAAAAGTGGACAGAAAATATGAATAAACATTTCTCTAAAGAAGATACAGATGGCCAGCAGGCACATGAGAAGATGTTTCTCATATTTTGTTATTAGGGACATGCAAGTCAAAACAAAAATGAAATGTCATCTTTTATTTCTTAGAATTGCTATTCTCCAAAAGACTGGAAACAAATATTGATGAGGATGTGAAGAAAAAGGAGCCCTTTTACACGGTTGGTAGGAGCGTAAATAAGTGCAAGTAATTATGGAAAACAGTATGGAGATTCCTCAAAAAGTTGAGAAAGAAAATGCCATAGACTCTCATTATCCTACTTTGAGGTATTCATACTAGAAACATAAAAACACTAATTTGAAGAAATATATGCACCCCTATGTTTATTGTGGCATTATTTACAATAACCAAGAAATGGAAACAACTTAATTGCCATTTGACAGATGAATGCATAAAGGAGATGTAATATCAATACACAGTGAAATATTACATAATACTTCAAATGTTGAAACCCAGTCATTTGTGACAACATGGATAGAACTACAGGGGGTATGCTAAGTGAAATAAGTCATAAGGAGAAAGACAAATACCAGATGATCTCACTTATATGTGGAACATGAAGAAAGTAAAGGAAAAGACAAAAAACTAACAGTTGAACATTGACAATATAATTGAGTTTAGTAGAGCAGAAGGAGCTGGGGATTGGGAGCAAGGATAGGGGTCCAATGGTGGAAGACTATTAGAAAATGTCCAAATGTTTTGGACTTGGTGGGTCACAAGTTCTTTTGCCTCCAAGCACTTTTTTAATTTCTCTTTTGAATTCCTTATTTACACAATAGTTATTAATTCAAGTGTATTTGATTCTGTTCCACATTTTTTTCCATGGTTGACTTCCCAGTGTGTTTGCTACTCATACTTGATATCAGTTCAACCTTCAAAAATTTATTGACACTTGTTTTGAGTTGAAAATGTTTCATGTACACTGGGGAATACAAATGCTGTTGTCGGCCGTCTCCCTAAAAGGCAGTAGAGGCCTTAGTCTTGGTGCCACCTCTCTCTCTCTCTCTCTCTCTCTCTCTCTCTCTCTCTCTCTCTCTCTCTCTCTCTGTTCTGAGACTCCAAGCTGCGGGAAGAGTTGGGCAAAACCAATAGATCTCTGGAGATGAAAGTCTCTTTTTGGCAGTGAGCATTCTCAAGTTTCAGTTACTGAGCTGGAAGGCCTTGGCATGGGATGGAAAGAGGACTCATCTCCAGTAAATGCAGATGCAGATCCCAAAAGGAGCTGGCATAGAGGCCACTATTAGGGGGAGCTCCCGGGGGGAGGTGCCTGCCCTCGCTACCATGAGCTCACTGGTGCTGCCTGTAGAGCTGTCCTGAAAACCTGCCCCTGGGCCTAAGGCCATGGCTATCTCACACTGCTGGGACTGTAACTTCACTAAATAAGTGATTTTCAAAAGGGAGGTCTAACAACAGATTCTGGCTATTTCCGTTCTTTGAGTTGTGTTGGAACTTTGGCCTTCTTGTTGACTGAGAGCCCATAACTCTTGGGTCACTCTCTGTGGGTTTTATTGTTTAATCTGTGACTATGGGGGAAACCTCTGCATTCCCTACGACAACTCCAACCCTATAGGCTGAACTCTCAGGCCTCAATACAGGGCTCACCTTAGAGTTTCAACAATCCACTCGGTGTTGATATCACACAATTAAAGAAAGCCCAGTGTCAAATGAAGCTGCAGATCCATTCTGTGTAATTTGGCACCCTAACCAAGGTCTTTATTTATCAGGGAAGCTTAACCCATTGAATTAAACACAGAATTTCAAACAGATCAAAGAGACAGAGTAACTATATGCAAAATGATAGATCTAAACAAAACCCTACAGGAAAATCTGAATGCCAAAGACTTGAGTAAACTACCTGATGAAGACTTTAAAGCAATAGTATAATCATACTCAGTGAGATCAAGAATGGAGTAATAAAAAGAGTGGCTGCTCAAAACAGAAGTCAATGAGCTAAAGCACATAGCAGCTGAACTAAAGAATACAATAGAAGGACTTAGCATCAGGCTGGGAGAAGCCTCCAATAGAATCAGTGAGCTAGAAGATAGGCTAGTGGCATGCACTCAGACCAACAAAGAGAAAAAAGAAAGAAAAGAATGAAGACAGCATAGGAGAACTATGAAACATCATCAAAAGGCACATCATTCACATGATAGGGGTCCCAAAAGGAGAAGAGAAAGAAAAAAGGGGTAGAAACCGCATCGGAAGAAATAATAGCTGAAAATTTTGCTAACCTGAGAAAGGAAGCAGATTTCCTCACCCAGGAAACTCAGAGTTCTAAACAAAAGAAGCCAAAACAGATCTAACAAAGACACAACATCATTAAAATGTCAAAAATACAAGAGAAACAGAGAGTCCTGGACCCACCCTTCTGTGCCCTAGAACCAGTCAATGCTAAGCTTACGGTCCTACAGACACTCAACTCTAAGGCCTGCCCTGATGTATCCTAGAATTAGCACATGATAGGCCTCTGCTCCCACTTCAGGTCTTGTGAACCCATGGGACCTATGTTTCCCCAGTCCTGATTTGCCATGGCCTGGAGTCAGTGCCTGCTAGGCTTCAGGTCCTGTGGACCTAAGGGTCATCAACCCCTGGCCCCACTCTGCTATGGCTTGGAACCAGCACCTACAAGGTCACACCATGACCCAGAACCAGCACACACTAGGACTCAATTCCCACAGACCCATAAGACATTGACTCCCCAGCTCCTCCCTGCCAAGGCCTGGATCCTATGGACCCACACATCATTGACCTCTGGAGCCACCTTGCTATGGCATTGAACCAGCGCATGGTAGGCCTCAGATCCCAACTCAGGTCCCACAGAACTGTGGGCCATTGAATCCCAGTGTTCCAATGTTATGGTGTGAAACTGACACCCACCAGATCCTAGGTACCCCAGACCCTTGTCTCCAGCCCCACCAAAACCCAGAACCATTATATACTAAATCTCAGGTCCTAGGAACCTATGGGCCATTGACTCCCACCCCTACCCTACCATGGCCAGGAACTAGCACATTCTAGGCCTCAGGTATCACGGACTCATGACCCCTACCCTTCTAAGTCACTGCCAAAAATAAGCACCCACTAGGCCTCAGGACCTGTGGATCCCCACACTGACTCAACTCAGACCCAAAGATATAAAAACACATAATTTGGGTGCTGGGAGCTATTACTGCAGACTGCTCCTGGGGTACCTGTACTGGGGAGCTACAAAGACAAGCACCACCCGAGACAGCACCAGTAGCCCACCACAAGAGGGCACGCTAGAGAGAAGAAGCAGTCCCACCCCCACTGAAGTCAGGTGCTGACACCTGCTACATCATCACAGCGGTAGGAAGAAATCTAAAGGAAAAGAAAAGGAAAACCGCAGTGCTAAATTCAAGGCAGACTACAAAGCCATGCCAAAATTGAAGTCACCCCCCAAACCCCACAAATTACCCAATAGAAGATATCAGAGAAGGATGCCAGTGATATTGACTGATACAGATAAAGAGTTGAAATACTAGTTATAGAAAAAATGAGTGTGATGCAGGAGATACACACAAGTCCCCAAAAGAAACTGGAAAACCTCAGAAAAGAAGTGACAGATCAAAGGGTATACTTCACTAAAAAGATCGAAGCCATGAAGAAAGTCCTAGCAAGAATGATGGAGATGAAAGATACAGTCAAGAAATTGATGATGTACATGGAAAAATTCATAAGCGAACTCAGTGTTGCAGAGGAGCAAATATCAACAGTTGAAGACCAGACAAGAGTCAAGACCTTCATGAAAGAGGAGAGAGAAACAAGGTTGAAGAAAATGAATAAATCTGATGAAAAACATCAGGCACTATGAGAAGAACATGAGGCTCATAGGTGTCCCAGAAGGTGAGAGGAGGGGGAAAGGAGCAGAAAATCTATTTAAAAAAACAATATCAGACAATGTCGCACGTATGTTATTAAAGCAACCGCGGTGCTCTAGGAAGCAGCGAACTGAGATTCCTAAATGTAAAAAGACTTAATTCCAGATACATCATAGGAAGATCAGTAAAAGTCAATGACAAAGAAAAACTACTCAAGGCTGCTAGAGGAAAAATATATAACCTACTAAGATATACCCATCAAGCTATGGTCAGACGTCTCAGCAGAAATACTACATGCCGAAAGGAATGCGCAACTCCTAACATAAAGCTATTATTAACAGACTAGAGAGAGACATCAGCAACAATACGGCAACAGTAGGAGACTTCAACATTCCACTTACGACAATGTAGATACATAATTAATAGGGAAACAACAGCTTTAAATGACAAATTTGAATAAATGGATTCAATAAACATATACCAAAGACTTCATCCAAAGACTGTACAACTCACATTCTTCTCAAGTGTGCCTGGAACATTCTCAAGGATAGACCATGTATTTTCATACAAAACATGTTTCAATAAATTCACAGATTGAAATCATACCAGGCATCTTTTCCAATCACAATGGCTTAGAATTAGAAATCAACCACAAAAAGAAAGCTGGAAGATTCTGTGATATTTGGAGGCTAAATATGCTTCTGAAAGACTCTTGGGTAAAGAAGGATATCAAAGGAGAATCTTAAAAGAACTTAAAAACAAAGAGAGTAAAGACATGAGCTTCCAGAACTTACGGGATGCAGCAAAACTTGTACTAAACGGGAAGTTTATTGCAATCCAAGCCTACTTCAAGAAGCAAGAAAAATTGCAAATGAACTATCTAACCTGTATCTAAAGCAACTAGTAAAAGATCAGCTGAAGTCAAAACTAAGTAGAAGTTAGGAAATAATAAAAATTTGAGGAGCAATAAATGAAAGAGAAATCAACAAGACAATCCATAAGATTAATGAAACCAAAAGCTGGGTTTTTTAAATAATTTAAAAAAATTGACAAATCTTTGACTAGACTTTCTAAGAGCAAGAGAGAAAACTGTTAAGTAGAATCAGAAATGAAAGGGGGATAATTTAAAGCAAATACCACAGCAATGAAAAACATTACAGGCTACTATAACCGCCTCATGCCAATAAATTGGACAACCCTGACGACATGGACAGATTTTTGAAAACATACAGCTTAGCAAAACAAATTAGGAAGAAATGGAAAGACTGAAAAGAACTAACAGAAGCAAGGAAATTGAAGTGGTAGTGAAGTCTCCAAAAAACTGAAATCCCAAGACCAGACAACTTCACTAGTGAGTTTTACAAACCCTTCAGAGCAGAATTCACACTTAGTCTTCCTAAACTCTTCCAAAAAAACGAAGAGGGAATGCTTTCAAACACTTTGTATGAGGCTAACATTACACTGATACCAAGAACTGATAAAGACATCAAGAAATAAAATTACAGACCACTGTCTCTCATGAACATTAATGCAAAAATTCTCAACACAACAGTGACAAACCAGTGTGCGCTGGTGGTGCAGCAGTTGGACACACTGCCTCCAGCCAGGACACTTTGCAGGCATTCTAAAGACCTGGGATCATAGCCTGGGCCTGGGGTTGGGGAGAGTAACCAAATGAACAAATAAACAAATGCTTCTTCTTCCTTCTTCTTGCCTGCCTACTTCTGTTTACCTTCATTTCTGCCTGCAATCTTTCCTTTAATTAAAAAAATTTTTTTTTCAAACTGAATCCAAGAATACATCAAAAGGTTCACCCACCATGACCTAATGGGATTTATTCTGGGAATGGTTCAGCATACACAGTACATCAACATACACACCACAAAACAAAAGCAAGGAGAAAAATATGATCATCTCAACAACTGCAGCAAAAGCTTTTGACAGGATTTCACACCCATTTATGATAAAATAAAAAACTTCATATAATGGGGATAGAAGGTACACACCTCAGTGTAATAAAGGCCACTTATAATGAATCCACGGCCAACATCATATTCAGTGGTGACAAACTGAAAGTGTTTCCTCTAAAATCAGGAGCAAGATAAGATGGTCCACTCACCACTGTTACTTAACATAATATTTGAGGTTTTAGAGCAATTAGGCAAAAAAAAAAAAAATCCAAATTGAAAAGGAGGAAGTAAAACTATTACTATTTGCAGATGACATGATAATATATGCAGAAAGTTTTAAAAACTTCATCAAAGACTACAATTAATCAATGAGTAAAGTGGCAGACTACAAAACTAATGCACAAAAATCCATTGCATTTCGTACACAAATGCTATGACAGATGACAATAAAATCAAGAAAATAAGCACCTTTGCAATAAAGGCAAAAAGAATCAAATACTTTGGAATATACTTGGCAAAGAGGTGAAAAAACCTATACAAGTAAAACAGAGGAAAATACAAAGAGATAAAAAGATAACCCATGCTCATGTCTGGGAAGAATTAAATTGTTAAGTGTCCATCTTACCTAAAACAATATACAGGCTTAAAACAATCCCATGAAAATCCCAAAGGCATATATCAAGGAAACGGAACAAAAAATTTAAATTTGTATGAAATAACAGAAGACCCCTAAGAGCCAAAGCAACCATAGAAAAAATGAATAAAACGGGATAAATCACACTCTCAGATATTGAGCTATACACCAAATAGCAATCACAACTCTGTTACTAGAATAATAACAGAGACAAAGATCAGAACTGAATCACCAGAAAAAGAATCACTCACGTATGGTCAATTAATTCATGACAAAGAAGCCAAGAACATACAGTGGAGAAATGGAAAGTCTTCTCAATCAATGGTGTTGGGAAAACTGGACAATCACATGCAAAAGAGTGAAGCTAGACAACTCTCGAACACCATTCACAAAAATTAATTCAAAACAGATTAGAGACTTGGATGTAAGACCATAAAATCCTTGGAAGACAACATAAGAAAGACATTCCATGACATCACCCGAGAGAGATCTTTGGGGACTCAACTCCAGCATCAAGGGAAACTAACAAACTGGGACTACATCAAATTAAAAATATTCTGCATGGCAAAATAAAATATCAGCAAAACCAAAA
The DNA here is from genome assembly GCA_004363575.1 of Solenodon paradoxus. Classification (NCBI taxonomy): domain Eukaryota; kingdom Metazoa; phylum Chordata; class Mammalia; order Eulipotyphla; family Solenodontidae; genus Solenodon; species Solenodon paradoxus. The sequence continues at coordinate 12,575 of RJWH01009862.1, forward strand.
GACAACTTACTGACTGGTAGAAGATATTGCCTCTCATGTATCTGACATCCAAAATTAAAAAGAACTCATAAAACTCACAACAACACAGAAACAAACAATACAATAAAAAAATGAATAGAATAGTGTGGATATTTCTCCAAAGAAGATATAGAGGTGACCAACAGATATATGAAAAGATGTTCTTCCTCACTTGTTATTAGGAAAGTGCAAATCAAAACAACAATGAGATAACCCCTTACACTAGTGAAATTCATTATTATTCAAAATCCTGGAAACAACACATGCTGGCAAGGATGTGGAAAAAAGGGAACTCTTGCATTCTTGGTGGAAGTACAAATTGTTGCAACCCTTATAGAAAGCAGTATTGATATGCCTCAAAATATTGAAAATGGAATTCTATCTGATCCCATCATCCTATTTCTGGGTATTCTCACCCCTTTCAAAGACAAAGTCACTAATTCACACAGATCTATAGACCCCCCCCCCCTATTTATTGCAGAATTATTTACAATAGCCAAGAATTGGAAATTACCTAAGTGCCCATTAGCAGATGAATGGATAAAGAAGATGTGATATATACACAATAGAATACTACATAGCCCTTAGAAAAGATAAAATCCTATCATTTGCAACAACTTGAATGGAACTAGTGGGGCTTATACTAAGTGTAATAAGTCAGAAGGAGAAAGACAAATACTGAATGATCTCACTTATATGTGGAATATAAAGACACAAAGCAAAGGAACAGCCTAAACAAAACCCAACCCTTGGACATTAGCAATAGAAGTGAGATTACTAGTAGGGAACAGGGTGGAGGGTGAGGGCAGGTGGTGTGGGGTTCAGTGGACAATGGTGAAGAACTTTCAATATTTTGGGGGTGTGCAGGGAGTGCTGTCAGATATCTGAAGAATGGGGAACCTGTATAGATGGATTTATATAATTTTGTAAAGAACAGTTACCTCAATAAATATTAAATTAATAATAATATTAAAGGTAAAAATTAAGACTTTCCAGGATACAAAAAATAATGGTGAGCATCAGCACTATACGTATCCTAAAAGAAATACTGAAAGGAGTTCTACAGGTTGAAGAAAGATATACAGCAACACAAAACCATGCAAAATGTATAATTCCCCAGACCAATAACTATTGAAATAAAGAATTCCATAATAATGGGACTGAATTTAAAAGTTAGAAATCTGGAACATAATTTTTAAATACATAGCAAGATATTATAAATGTGTTAATGAATAAGTAATATACAATGAGTCAATTTTTATATCCATAGCATAGAGAGGGGGATAGAAATGTAAAAGAATAGATTTTTAATATATGGTTTAAGTTAAATTTTATCAGTTTAAAATAACATTGTATAACATTAAAAATTTTTATGTAATTGCAGTCATACCGACAACAAAAAAGTCTATAGAATATATGCAAAGGGAAATGAACAGGGAATTGAACATATCACTGTAAAGTATCTTTAACTCCATGAACTCTGGAACTGCCTCATATTTTTTGTTTGTTGTTCTTTTTGTTCCTCCATTGCATTCATGATTTCAGTGAGTATTATTAAAACTGTTGCTTTAAAACTTCATCAGGTAGTTTACTTAAGTCTGTTGCATTCAGATTTTCCTCTGGAGTTTTCATCTACATATATTTCTCTGTCTCTTTGATCTGCTTGGCATTGTCTTTATTTCTATAGGTTAGGCTTTCCTGATATAACAGCCTTGTGTTAGGGTGTTGAGTTGCACACAAAAGATCTAGATGTTTGTCTGTAACAGAAAAGTCCTGAGTCTTGGTCTGGAAAGCTGGATTTCCTTTAGTGATATCATCTCAACACGCATCAGATTTGCTGAAACTCTAAGATGAGCCCTGTGTTGAGACCTGAGAGTTCAGCTTACAGGTTGGGATTGGGATTGGCATCAGGAATGCTGAAATTTCCCCCCGGGGTCACAGAATAAGCAACGAAGTCCACAGAGAGAGAGAGAGAACCAAAAGTTGTGAGCCCACTCCACAAGCAGGCCATAGTCCCAACACAGCTCACTCAAGAGAGTCAGGAGCTTTTCCTAGTGCCCTCCCTTTGAAAGTCCTTAAGTCCTGAGTCCTCCAGAGGAGTTGCAGTCCCAGCAAGTGCTGGTAACCAAATCATGAGGTGGTGCGTGTGTGTGTGTGTGTGTGTGTGTGTGTGTGTGTGTGTGTGTGTGTGTGTGTGTGAAATTTTAGGAGGTAGTTATTTTGCTATAGCCACAGGCTGGTAGGAGCTGTCACTCTGAAGCTCCTACAAAAAAACTGAAGAGGAAGGAAAGATCCCAAATTCATTGTATGAGACCAACTTTGCTAAAAACACCATAAGGGAAAAAACCCTGCAGACTAATATACTTGGTGAATATTGATACAAAAATGCTAAACAAGATACTAACAAACTGAACTTAACAGCACATTAAAATAATCTTACTTCATGACTAGGTTGGCTCTTACCTGGAGACAGTGATGATTTAATATATGAAACTCAATCAATGTAATGTACCTCATTTACAAAATGAAGGACAAAAATTATATGATTATCTTAATTAACACAGAAGAGTCATTTTACAATATTTAACACACATTCATGATCAAAACACTCACAGTGTTAGAAGGAAACTTCCTCAACATATAGAAGCCAAATATAAAGCTCACAGTAATCATCATACACAATAAAAAAAAAAACTTCTTCCTTGAGAACAGGGAGGCAAGGATACTTTTGCCAATATCATTCAACTTAGTATTAGAAGTTCTAGCTAGAACAGTCAGACATGAAAATGAAATAAAAACATACATATTGGAAAAGAAAAATGAAACTAAAATTTGCAGGTGACATGTTCATGTATAGAGAAAACCCTAAATATTTCACCAAAAAGCTGTTAGGACTAATGAATATAGAAAAGTTACAGAACACAAAATTAACACAATTCAGATGGATTCTTATGTACTAACAATGAACAATCTTAAATAAAAATTAAGAAAGCAATCTCATTTACTATAGCGACAAAAGGGATAACATAGTTAAGACAAACTTAACCGAGGAGGCAAAGGAATAGCATTAAAAAGTACTGAACTTTGTTAAAAGAAATCAAATAAGTTTAAAGGAAATGGAAAAACATCTCAGCTTATGAATAGGAAGATTTAATATTAGTTAAAAGGTCTATACTACCCAAAGCAATGTGCAAATTAAATACAATTTCTATCAAAATTCTAATGGCTTTTTTCTCTTTTGAAGAAATAAAATCATCCATCATAAATTTACTGTGGAATTTCAAAGAATCCCAAGGCAGAACAATCTTGAGGACAATCTAAATTGGAGGCCTCACACTACCTGATTTGAATAAATATGACAAAACAATCCTAAGTAAGATGGTTTCATACTGGCACAAAGATAGACATGTCAACTAATGGAACAGAATTGAGAACCCAGAGATAAACCTTTCTCTATATTGTGCTACCCTAATGAAGGGTTCCAAATGATGTTAACAAGTCTTCCAAACAACACAATGGGGAAAAGACAGTTGCTACAGTAAATGGAGTTGGAAAAACTAGATATCCATGTGCAAAAATCAAAGCTGAATATTTACCTGACACCATACACAAAAATAAATTTAAAAATGAATTAAAAACCTATTTGTGAGAATGAAGACAGACTCCTAGAACAAAAGAAGACAAAAGAAAAAGGAAACTGGATTTGACAATGATTTTTAGATACGACCCAAAAGCACAGACAACAAAATAAAAAATAGACAAATGGAACTATACCAAACTTAAATATTCTCCACACCAAAAGAAGCAATCAACAGTATGAAAAGAGAATCAGCAGAATGGATGAAAATATCTGGAAATCTTATATCTGACAGGGGGTTAATATCCAGAATGTATTTTAAGTCTTTAATACAACAAAAATAAAATAATCTGACTTAAAACATGGCAGCAAGATTGAATAGACATTTTTCAAAAGAAGATATATGATGTCCAATAGACACATGAAAATATGCTACATATAATGATTAGGGAAATGCAAATAAAAACCAAGATGAGATACTACATCACACCCATGAAGGTGGCTACTATCAAAAGAAATGAAAATAAGTTTGGCAAGACTGCAGAGATGTTGAAACACTGTGAACTTTTGATGAAAACGTAAAATAGTGCAACTACTATGGGAAATAGTATGGAGATTTCTCAGTAAATTAAAAATAGAATTACTATAGGATTCGTCAACTTCACTTCTGGGAGCACATCCTAAGGAACTCAAATCAGGATATTGAAAAGGTATTTTCAGTCCCATTTTTACCAAAGCATTATTCAAAAGTCAAAAAAGCCATACATGTCAATAATCACCCTAAGCATGAATGAATTGAACTCACCAAGCAAAAGACACAGAGTGGTTGGATAGATCAAACAACAGGATCCGTTGATATTATGCTGACAAAGAAACCTACATCAGATCCCGAGACAACCAGATTGAAAGTGAAGGGATATGGGAAAATATATCAAGTTAATGAGGATGAAAGGAAATCAGGAACTGCAATACTAATAGCAAACAAGATAGACTTCTACCCAAAAAGGGTAGCACAAAGCAAAACGGACACAACATTTTGGTCAAGGGGTTAATCCAGCAAGAAGAAATAACTGTCATTTATATATACACACCCCACGCTGGGATACTTAAACACATAAAGCAAATAGTAACAGACATAAAGGGAGACCTTGACAGCAACATCATAATAATACGAGACTACAATGGATCAATGGATAGATCTTTCAAGTAGAAGATCAATAAAGAAATAAAGGCTCTAAATGAGGTGATAGATCTTATGGACCCAACAGACATACACAGAATATTCTAATTGAATGAAAAAGATTTTACACACACACACACACACACACACACACACACACACACAGATATTCAATGGAATTCTATGTAACTGCCAAAATAGATACTGTGCCTTTGCAACAACCTGGATGGAAATGGAGGTGATCATGCTAATCAAAATAAGGCAGAAAGAAAAAGAAGTATAGAATGGTTATACTCATCATGTGTGGAATAAAGGAGTAATGCAAACAAACAGAACAAACACAAAACTCACTAGAGTTCAGGGGAGTGTGAGTGAGGAGGAAACAAGGGAAGGGAGGAGGGCACAAGGGGTTGGGTAAAGGGCACTAGAACTCAGGTGGTGGGTGTGGTGTGAAATACAGAATGAGGTAAGAATGCAATATTCTAAAAAGTATTTATAAATGTAAATAAAACTCCCAATAAAACAATTTTAAAAAGATTTCTTCTGTAAGTCAGAAAGCTCAATTTAAACATTTGCTGCTTCTTTTTTATCTAATAATTTCAGTTCTAGGAATTCACCACAAGGGACAAAAAATGTGCATATACATATGTGCCGCCTATGTACACATAAATGTATATGATCAATTATTTTAAAAATATATTTATATATGGATGTAACAAGATGTTCACTAACTAGGTGAATGTAAAAAATATAAACATTACCAATACACAAGAGGAAATGTGTGAAGGCTTTTGTGAATACTATTATGTATTTATTGGGGCAATGATCTATATCTATATAAAGTCATAGCATATTATTTATATTATATTGCTTACACAAGTATCAAAAATATACAAATATTATGTACTGTTTTAAATGTTATAAAATATCTGTACTTTGAAGGACATAACAAAGTATGGAGATGGCGTCACACCTAACAGCCCTGTCTGGAGATGGGAGTGTGTTGGGTAAGTATGCAGAGGTGGAAGGTAAACATGCTATAAAATTAAGGATTATTTCTATCTGTTATAATATACCTGCAATTTCTAATACAGAGGAATGTCAAAGTAGCCTATTTCCACAAGGCTCTGTGTTAATAAACAGGTATACAGAGTCTATAGCAAACATACTATACCATAAACAAAAAACTTGATGACTTAGTTTCTTTCTTCAAGAAACTATCCAATGTTCTAAAGGAAAATGATAAAAAGATGAAAACGATCATTAGATAGAATGAACACAGGAGACAGATTCCTACTGCCCTCCTTGACTTAGGCTACTACATATTGTTTGGGAAAAACAACCAGATTTATAGACAGTGGCAAATGTAATTTGCTTTCTAACCTGAAGCAGAAACTCAGCAAGGTTTCATTTTGCCCCAGGTCAACTATCCTGTGTTTTCCTGTCTTCCTTGTCCCTTTCCCCTCCTCTACTCCCTTAAGACCAGCAGCTGACTTCTCAGGGAAACCAGAGCCTTCACACTGCTCTCCTCACTGTCCTCACAGGACACACACAGCTTCCCTTGCCTGCCAACCAGCTCACCTCTGCAGCACACCACTCTTCCAGGTAGCCCTGCTGCAAGTCCCCTTTGCAAGCAGCTGCTACCTGCAGGGGCTTTCCCACTAGCACATGAGATTAGTCAAGACTCTTCTTCCTAACAACCTGTTGTGCCAACTAGCGCTTTCCAGTGACTTTCATAGATTTGTGACCTCACTTTCAATCAGTCATTTACATCAACCTTCTGGCAACTAGCTTAGCACCTCAGCAGTTCTGGAGGGAAAAATTGTAACACTAAAGACTTTGACTAAAGTAACTCTTTTTGCTAAAAACGGTTTTTGGTTTTTTTTAAGTCTCAATATTTTACCTGCTGACCAAGACATCTTTCATGAAGTCCTAATGGCTTTATCCTGACTCTTCTCTTACATAGATAACTGCTTCTTCCCAGGTCACTCCCTGCTTCCTTTCTTCAGCCTGCCTTAATTCTTGTATTTTTACTGTGGGTTCCAGTCATGTCGGTTTCCATGCCCCTTCCACAGTCCTTAAAGGTCTGCAACAGCACTCACGATGCCACTGACACCACTGTGAGGATGACATGGTTGTTGCTTCAGTCCAGGCACCTCACCACCGATGGTGCTATCCCTTCATCTAATGGAGGTTTAAGAAACCCTTCAATGCTACACAGAGATCACATTTCAAAAGGTTCATTGTCCTATTTCTTTCCCTCATCTATATCTACTTGTTCTGATGTTTTCTCCTTCCCTTAATGACTAGAACCACAATATACATATTTACCTAAACCAGGAAAGTAAATATTCTTTTTAGTTCTTGTTTCTTTCTGGGAGGATTCATTCAAGCATTAAGTCCAGCAGAGTCTGTTTTCCCTCATATTTTTTCAGGTGGTCAACATTTGACCTTCCCATGCAGACAACAGAAGTGACAGGCAATGGAGTGAAATTGTCTTATATAACCAATATGTCACCTAAACTCACCATGTGACCAAGTGCAGTTTCCTTTCCTCATGTGAAACATACATGATAGGAT
>RJWH01009863.1:0-19982 GCA_004363575.1 Solenodon paradoxus
CATCCAGTCGTTGAGGCGGTAGTTGCGCCACGGGAGGCGGCTGGCGGCGCGGCCGTGCAGCACCGGGAGGCTGATCCTGAAGAGCGGGGCCAGCGCGCCGTGCATCTGCGCGGGGATGAAGGCCGGCCGCCCGTTGGCCCTGGCCAGCGCGTACAGCGTGGCGTACTCGCCCATCTGGTTGCCCAGGCGGCCGACCGAGTTGATGGTGAACATGCCCCGGGGCGGCGGCCGGCTCGTGCGGGTCTCCGGGGACGGGGGCGCCGCCTGCGGTAACTGCCCCGGGGGCTGCAGCCTCGCCACTCTGAGCTGGAGGTGGAAGACGGTGGACGCCACGAAGACAAAGAAGACCAAGTGGGTCGTGGGAAAGGAGAAAGGCGCCTGCGGGCCGAGCATGGCTGTCGGGCGGGAGGGAGAGCAGGCAAGTTAGGGCTGCGGAAGCCTGGTGTATGTGCCCACCCCCGAGCCTGCTGCGCGGCCGGGGTAAATGGGCGTGAGCACCTGCGCAGGGGCACGCGGGGGCGCCTGCAGAGCGCGGACGACTCGATGCGTGCGCACATCGGGGTGTACCGACGCGGGCGCCACTGCGCACAGTGTGTCTGCAGACCCGGCTGCAAACTGCACTCATTGCGTAGAGAGGGGTGCGTGGCACTGTGTGCACACGGATCAGACGCGCGTCCGGGGTCTCGTATGGTTAACACTTTATTCTTGCTAAAGAGCACGCCTAGAGATGATGGGTTGTTACTGTGCGGGCTGTTCTTGTTGTGTGTCCTCCCCGCTGGTCCCAGGTACCTGGGTCCTTAGGATTTACATGGCCTGCACTCCCACCACTGAGCCACGAGGGTGCGCCATGCGCATCAGGCAGGTGTTTTCCTTCTCCCCGTTGGAAATCCGTGGCTTCTATGAGCCCTGCCTTAGCCATGCCATGTGAGCTACCCAGGGGGCTCTGCAGTGGCGCTGAACCAACACCCGGGGCACGTTCCCACAGTCAAAAAGTCCAGGTGTGATTACTGATTGATAAAGATTGTACTCTGATGGGAATTCAAGAAGCCAAAAGTTTCTGCTTTCCACTGCCTTAGCGCTTCCAAAGACTTAACATTTTCTTTCTCTGTGAGCCTCACACTCCTGCCAGCCCTCCCTCCAAAAAACTTCCTCGTGAGCAGACTCCAACTCACACCGTATCTGGGAATCTCTGCACAAAGCTAGGCTCATGATGAAAACTTTCTGCTGATTTGATCCAGGACTGCAGCTCCTGCTCACACTGTTGAACCAGGGCCATTAAATGAGAACATTGGGGCTCAGTCAAGCAGGGTATGGCCTGGATGAACCTGAGACACTGCCAGAAGATAGGCAGGTATCATCCTTTACGGTTAATTATAGCTGATAATATTTGGCACAGGTCCCAATATAACAATACGTCACTGAGACCCACAGCGCCCATTGAGATCATGTTTCCAGAAGAAACTCAGGATTGGCAGCTAGATCCTGAGCTGAACCTACTCAGCTGGGAGCCTGGGCCCCTTGGGTCATCCCCAGGGGCTGTGTCCAGCCAGAAGTGGACCCCAGGGTGGGACCACTCCTCCTGTGCCTTTCGACTTGAATAGAAAGAACCTGGAAGGCTGCGTCTGCCAGAGAAGGATCATCTTTCTCTAAGTACATGATCGCGAGGATTTCAGTCTTACCGCCCACAGGTAAGGCCCTTCCTCATCCTTGTTGGAAGGAAGGGAAATATTGTATGCAATGTGTGACTCAGAGAGCTCATATCACTCTGACTAAATCCATAGTTCTGGTCACAGGCTGCTGATTTCAGGGTCCCACCTGTTAGGCTGGCCCAGGGACAAAAGCAGCAGCAGCCAAGCCCGGGAAAAAGGTGGCTGACGTCAGACTGAGGCATTGAAGCCCACACCTGGATTCACAGGGCCAATCCCCAATCGTGCGATGTAGGACGCGATGTAGGAAGCCCGCGAAATTCCTTTGCTTAAAGAGCGTGCTCCCCTTTGTTCAAGCGCAACTTCCCCAGCCCGCGACTTCCCCAGCCCCATTCTGCGGACTTGAGAACTTCCCCCGGGTGTGCAGAATCCAATAAAGCCCTGACTATTCGACTTTTTTGTCTAATTGACTTTTTCTCCTCGCGGAGCCCAGAAAAACCTTACACCACCCACGCTATTTCTATGACCCTGGCGAGTGATTTCACCAATTCACCCACAGTGAGATTTCACAGCATGACCCAGGAAGCCGGGGTGGGGTGGGGGGCATGCTGGGTGCATTCAGACTGGATTTTCTGGAAGTGGGAAGAGTTGCCTGGATAAAATGGGGACAAACCTAGAGGAGGACTCAGTCTCCTTCGGAGGCTGTGAATTCTGAGACGCACGGGGGTCGCTCTGTTTCGACGGTGGCAGAGAGCCAATCTTGGGGGCTTCCCTCTGGGAGGTGGTATGTTGATGTTTAATGATGTTCAAAGTTTTTTCTTAATCAAATGGAGTCGAAGATGTGAGATAAAGAACATTATGACAGCCTGGCAAGCGGTCGTACTTGTTTGCTTGTCCCACCTGCAGCCCTTCAGCCCTGTCATGGGTTCAGTTGTGTCCTTTGAAAAAAAGTCATTAAATCCTCACTCACAGTACCTCTGAGAAGGACTTTGTTGTAGATAAAGTCTTTACAGAGGTGACCAAGTAAAATGAGGTCACTCTGAGGTGGCGCTCATCCACTAGGACAGTGGCCTTTATAATCAACTAAGCTCTGTCCACAGGGAATCATGAGACATTGACCCAAGGAGGTCCCAGCCATTGGTCAGTACATGATGTGAGTGCAGGGGCTGACTTCAAAGAATAAGCTGTACCTACGTGGCAGATGATCTCTCTTGGGAATTTGGTATCAGCAGCATGGAGAGAGTGGCCAGTTGATTGTGGGTCTCACAGCTAAAGTCTCCCTTGGGACCCAGCCAGGGCTGCCATGTTCAGCCTTGGCTAAGAGGAACCGGAGGGATTCAGCCCGGAGGTGAGACAGTGAGCGCGATCACAATGGGGGAGAGGGGAAGGCTCCCTGTGCTCCTGATGGCTCCTGGCTCCTTCCTTTGAGGCCACCTGGCACTTCCAATCCAGTCCCAACCTCCACAGGTTTGCCAGAGACCCTACCCCTGACTCTGGGGAGAGGAACTCTCTGGGGATGGGCAAGCATGAGGAAAAACTCCCCTGGAGTGGCTTCTGTCTTCTTCCCACAGCTCCTGGGTGTTTCTTCCGTTCTTCAATTACATTGTGAATGCTTGGAGAGCAAGGGATCGATCTGACTCCTCTGTCTGACTTTGCATTTGCCAAATGCTGACCATGTGACATGGGGCAAGGGAAATGCCTGTGAGCAGGCAGATTGGGAGAATCAGTGACTGAAAGAGAAAGACAAGAGGAGAGACAGAAAAAGAAGAATAGAGAAGTAGGCAAGCAGGATGGATCTGTCTTCATTCCATTCAACCTCTAGCCCCTGCTCTCTCCCCAGTTGCTTCCAATTTCTTCCATCCACCATCCATCCATCATCTATCATCCATCCACCCATCATCCATCCACCCACCATTCATCCACCCATCATTCATCCATCCATCCATCCATCCATCCATCCATCCATCTCTGTCTCTTTATTACACACAAGTCTCCATGAAGAAAGGGACAGGGTATGTCTTATTCCCACGTATCTGCCACATGCCTTGGAAGGTGGCCTCGGCACATAGTAGGTGTCCTGGAAATTCTCCCAGAGGAAAGGCAGGTATTTCTGTTGAGTCCCTGTCTGCCTCCATCTGGTTTCCTCCCTCATTGTGTCACCGCCCACATGTACCTGGCCTGTTTCTTACTTCTTTGTGTCCCTCTTTTATTTCCATATTTATTTTGCGGGGAGAGGAAGGTGTGGTCTCGTTTCTGGGCAGCTAACAGATGGGAAGCCCACCACTGGAAGAGCAGACCTTCTCAGCTGAGTCCCCCCTTTCGGGGCAGCCAGTGCCCCTGCACCCCCCACCCCCACCCCTGCCATGTTTTTATAGCAAAGACAATAAAGATTAGCTTTGTTTGGATGAAAAGAAGAGCAGAATATTCTAGAATAATGTCTCTCAGCCTCCTTGCTTGTTCTCTGTCTCCTCACCCAGGAAGGGGGTGGGGGTGCTGCTGGGGGGTCTAGCATGGGACCTTGACCGAGCGGTGGGGAGAGACTCACAGATGCCGGGGCCTCTCTGTAAGGTTTTGAAAGATTGAAGTTACGAGAGAAGCTCTGGGCTGTGGTCATCTCCTATTTAGCCCTGTGACTTTGAATGTCCTTGGCATCTTCATCTGAAAAGTGGGCTAATAACATGCCTCTCTTGGGGCAGGCGGTGGGGACTCCCAGCATTGAACCAACTGTCCAGGATTGGTCCCCCGTGCCCCCCCAGCATGTCTTATTGAATTTTCTCCACCGCCCTGCACATCAGTGTAAACACACGTATTATAAAGTGAAGGAAACCGAGGCTGAGGTCTGGTGGGAGTGGGGGGTGGGGGGGATATGGGAGGGGGGCCACGTGGAGCCTGTATCTGTGGGGACACCCTGGGGACTGCCAACAACTGGTCCGGCTTCTGGGACATGGGAGGGGCCGGCTTCCTCCTATAGTTCTCTGAGGTCAGAGTATCTCTTATCTGTCCTCAGTCCCTAGGGAGGAAGGGCGGACCAGAGGCGGACAGGTCCCCTGCGGGTGGCCCAGGGGTTGCTGCAGGCCCCCTGCCCCAACTCCCAAGGGGGAATCCAGCCTCCCTCCTCCAGGACCTGCAGGAAAGTGGGGCCACCAGCATCTGCAGACAATCTTTGAAACACTCCATCTCATCCACTGCTTTCTACCCCAGGCTGGCCTCATGTCCCTCTGGACGCTTCCTCCAGCCTCCTTGCCATCTGTCCCCAGACACAGAGCGGGGTCCCCGGGGGCTTCTCATTCCTCACTTCACCCCCATTTCACCACCTGGGAATAACCCCCAGTTTCCCCTTCTCCTTCCCTTGGATTTGAAGCCCATTTCCCATGGCTCAGGTCCTACCCCCCACCCTTCTCCCGGAACCTTTCAAGTTCAGTCCCCTGCAGTCCCCACACCTCTGAGCAAGAGCTAAAGCCAAAACCGTGGGGTCACCACTATGCAATCCCCAGCTTTATTCTCGGGATAGGATGAGCCCGGAGTACACGGCTGGATCTCCCCTTCCTCCTTGAATCCCTGGGTTGGTCTCTGTTCCCACGTCTCTGTGTGTGCCCACACTGCGGGGCTTCCCGCCCGCACCGTCTCTCACCTGGTTCTGGCTGCCGAAGTCTGGAAATCAGTGACAAGGCGACTGCCAGCAGCTCAATGCATTCCTTCCCCAGTGGACTCTGCTCAGCAGCTTTTGAACTTCCTGCACCTGTGCAGCTGGGAAACCCCACCCAGCATCTACCTGGCTGCTGGGACCGGAGGTGGAGTGACGGGGCTGCAGAAGCCTCCCGAACTCACAGCTCCTCCCTGTCCCACCCACTGGGACAAAGATCAGGCCGGCGACCCTGGAGGAGGGAATGAAGTCAGTGTGTCAGGGTGTCCTGTCTCTGGACCCTACATTTATTTATTTTGCCAAACTGTTAGCACTTGCCTGGTCTACCAACCTCATTCCGTCTTCACAAGAATGTCATGACGCAGGAACTTTTTTTTTGTTTTTTAGCAAAGTGCAGGCAGGAAGGAAGAGAGAGGAGGAGGAAGCATTTACTTATTTAATTGTTCATCTTGGTAGTTCCCCAAGGCCCCAGAACACTGACCAGGGACCCTGGGAGGCAAATGGCCTGTGCTCAGCTGGAGGCAGCAGACCTAATCGCCACTCCACCAGGTGCACTGAGGTGTACACTCTTAGAAGTCCTATTGTATCGAGGGGGGAATCAAGGCTCAGAGAGGCGACATTACTTGCTAGAATGTCACAGACGCTGAAATTTGAAACTAGTCAGATGGGAACAAATCTGGCAAATATCAACTTATCTCAGTTTCCCTTGTTTCAAAAAAAATTCTCTTCAGAAATGACCATTCCGCGTGCCCTACTGATGAATCACCGGTTTGGGTAATGTTCGCATCCGGCTAGATCAGGGGCAGGGTCAACCACCTCCTGGGAGGGCTGAGGTGGGCATTCCCGCCTGGCCGCCCTACCCCTGGCCCAGGGATGAGCAGCCCCTCTGGCTCACTCAGAGATCCGAGCAAGTCACTCCCTCAAGTCACCAGTGCTCGGAAAACAGGAGGATAGTGTTGCTGGTGATTCGACACCATGAGGACACAGTCGGCCAGCTCCAGAATGTGGGACAGTGCACAGGACATGTGACTCTGCTTTCCCCATGATGCGGCGACATGGCAAAAAGAAGAAACAAGGATCCGGGCTGGACTCAGAGGCTGTTTTTCCTTTTTTTTTTTAAAGGAAGGCGCAGGCAGGAGTGAAGGTGGTAGTAGGTAGGCAGGGAGAGGAGGAAGATGCACTTTATTTATTTCCATTTTTTAGTTGTTCACACTGGTTGTTCTTCCCCAGACCCAGGACTTGAACCCAGGGATATGTGGCCTGCGTCCTTCCGAGGTGAGTGACCCAACTGCTGCTCTACCAGGTCGCACCAGGTGCAGAGATGTATAAACAAGGTTTTAACCTTCCTGAGTGCTGGACAGGATGTTCGAAAATCATGAGGATGGTGCACTCTGGTGGAGTGGCAGTTAGGTCAGTCACCTCTGAAGGAGAGCAGGCCACATACCCCTGGGTTCTAGTCTGGGGGAGACAACCAGTGTGAGCAGCTAAATAAAAATACAATAAAGTGCTTCTTCCTCCTCTCTCTTCTGCCTGCCTACTTGCCTTCTTTCCTGCCTGTACGTCCCTTAAAAAAAACGGGGACAAAGGCATGAAGATGCAGACAATTCTTTATGACGTACAGGCTAACAGCCGGGCCCTCAGCCATCCAATGCTGCGTTGTGTCAGGTGGGACCACCACTGCGAATTGAGGAGTGTTACCCCAACCCTCTGCTCTGGTAAGTTCATTTCTGCTTTTTTTTTTCCCCCTTTAAGAGAGAGAGGAAGGAAGGGAGAGGAGGGAGAAGCATTCAAGGAGGGAGGGCAAGGGAGGAAGAAACCTCTTTATTTACTTAGTTCGTTTTTCGGTGGTTCACCCCAGCCCAGGTCTCGAACCTGGGTCCTTGGTCTGTGTGTGGTGGCACAGCAGCCTCTCAAACGTCTGAACTACACAGGTGCACCCTCTCTGATTAGCTCTGACCAACCAGCTTTTGCCACGCGTGGTAGCATTTGCCAACTTCCACGGTGTAGATGCTCCCATTCTGGTCAGTTTCAAGGACTGGAGACGACCTTCTGCCTGCAGAGCTGGAAGGAGATACACAGGAGACCCATTCATTCCATGTTCCCCTACGATAAATGGAAATCGCCTTGAGAGACTGATAACAGCTGAATAATGAAGGAAGGATGACAGTGAGGATTCATGACCTTTGCTTTTGATAGAACGTGTCCCATAGGTAAGCGATGTAACGTAATTCTAGGTAATGGTTATGCTCCACACTCAGCTCCAAACCATCCTAGAAATGTAACCGTCCTCTCTCTGGGAGCTGTGTGCTGATTTCAACACGCCAGAGCTGGGGTGTCTCATCTTTGTGCCTCTGATTGGAGTGGTCAGCAAGTGTCCACGCCAGACCCTTCTGGAAAGGTGCTGGTCAGTGAGGGTGACTGGGGGAGTGTGGCTGGTGTCTCTGTCACGCCCTCTGCACTGCTGTCCCCAGAAGAGACTCTTCAGGATGCTTTCTGCTCAATCCAGTCAATGAACAATTTATCAGGTTCTGGTTTCCGTTCAGCTGGCGCAGACACTCACGGCCCAGGCTGCTCATCACATGGGACCGTCCTGCATCCACGACACCTGAGCAGTTTCCACGCAGCTGCGCTGCTATGACCATGCCCCACGGTTTCGTCAGCTCACAGCCATCTCTCTTTATCCTTCAGGAGAGGAAGGAAGGGAGAAGACAGCCTTTAAGGATGGAAAGAAAAGGAGGAAGGAACAGCTTTATTTTATGTAGCCCTTTTTGTCTTTACTGGGCGGAGTCCTCAGCCTGAATGTGGGCCGCACCCCCACGTCTCAGTCCCCAGGCCGCAGGGCGCCCTGCGGACCCTTCCTGTCCGTCACAAATGCTCTCTGGCGTGTGCAGCGGGACTCGGTGTCCCAGGCCTACAAAGCATGTGTGCTCAGACCTACCTCCCCTCACGGGTGAGGAAACTGAGGCAGCTGTACTCTTCCTGGGGCCCATGACCGAGGAGGGAGAACTGGGTTTCGAACCCAGGAGCTCCTCCCCAGGGGGACCCAATGCTTCTCACCACCCTTCACTGGGTCCCTACTTACCAGCCTGAGAACTGGCCACACCTGTCTGGAGCTAGTGGAGTTGAGGGGGGGACAGTGAGGAACAGAGACAGGGTGGGTGTGATGGGCTGGGCCACCTTCCCCGCCTGCCTGTAAAAGTCCTGCCCACTGTCCCTGCAGTTCCCCCGGACCCTGGTCACTCTGGTCCTATTCAGGTCTTTTGGCCCAAAAAGTCATTCTCAGGTGGTTCCTGGAAGTGGTGATGGGAGTGGGAGGGAGCCGTTGGCCTGGGTGGCCTGGAAGGGAAGGAGGCTCCAGGAATACATCTGATGGGAGACGGGTGGGGGTGGGGACCACACACGGATGGGGGTGGGGACACGACACGACTCCAGGTCAGGTGAGTGCTGTGCTAGGGGCAGAAGAAGTGGGTGTCTGATCTTCGGGGGCTGGACTTGGGCTACTGGAGGTCCCAGGAGTGGGTATGTATCCCAGAGGGGACCAGAGTGTGAGGAGTGGAGAGTTAGACCCCCGCCTCCTGAATCCCCGGGTCTGTGCCTGCATCACACGTGTATGTGTGCATGTGTGTTTGCACATGTGTACACACTCACGTGTATGTGTGCACACTGCGGGGGTGTTCATGGACATTTGATGCACATGTGTGTGCACGTGCGTGTGTGCTGCGCACTCCCCCAGCCCCCATCTCGCCTGGCTGCCGGCCTGGCTCTTGCTCCAGCCTGGCTTGGTTGAACCCCAGGACGCAGGGCCGGCTGCACGCACTTGCTGGGGTCTGTGGGACTTAGAGATCTGCATTTGATAAGTAGGCGAGGTGTGCCCATGCCCACCTCGTGTTAGAACAGCTTCCACCCCTAAAGAAACCCTGGACCCAGTGAGGAAGGCCCACCCCGCCCTCCCTCTCAGCCCCCAGCCAGCTCCAGTCGGCTCTCCCCCTGAGGGGCCTTTTCTGGACACCACTCACTCTGAGGGTCCTTTTTGAGCCACTGCTTCCATCCTCAGAGAGCAGAGGAGTGTGGGGCCTGACGCCAGCAGCCGGCTGGGTGGGGCCTCCACCACAGAGCGTGCCCCTCCTCTCTGCGCCCTGGGGGCACTCGGGGAGGCTCTCCATCCGCATCTGGAATCTGTGGGCATCGGGTTGGAGGCTCTCCCGAGCACCCGCAGACACAGCCTCCTGGCCCTTCCTTCCACGTGTGCCGGGGCCAGGGTGGGGGTGGGGGGTAGGAGGGGCAGCACCCCGGGGGTCCACTCCCGTTGGACTGCCCTGGTGGGCAGTTCAGCTCCAGCCCAGCCTCTGACTGCCAAGCCCGGGTTTTTTCTGGAAAGGTCACCCACACACCATCTTTGGTGGGCTCGGAGGGTTTCCTAGGCAGGGGCATTGTTGTTAGGTGACTCCTGGGCTGCATCCCGTCTAGTTTCTAGAAGTTTCCCAGGTTCTACCAGGTCACACCCTGCTTGACTCAGCCTCGCGAGCCACCGGTTCCAGGCTGCTGTGAACACAGGCACTGGACCGTGGCGCCAGGACGCCTGTTGGATCTGCTCTTTGTGGTAAACGAGGGGCTGAGCCCGGCTCAGCGCTGCTTAATCCTTTCCATCAACTTGTGTTAAACACGCCGACTGCCCTAGGCTGCTGGGACACAAAGCCGGAGGCTTCAGACAACAGGAAGCAACTGGATCTCAGTTTCGGAGACTGGAAACCGCCTCTAACAGGTTCTCTCTGGTTGGATCACGGCCTGATTCCAGTGTGACTCAGTAGGACTCTTTAGTACTTGAGGGACTGAGATCACATTTCCGAATAACAGCGCATTCTGCGGCTCCGAGATTTAGGGTTTTCAAATTTAATTTTAGGGCAGGAGCACTGCATCCTAACGTGACGGAGGTGTCGGCTGGACGTGCCTATAAACCCACATCTATGCGTCTACATGACTTCACCTCCAGCGCGGCTCCTCCTTCGCCATCCTCCTTTGCAGGGCGTCACCCGCCGACCAGAGCAGGCGCACGCGCATGCGCCCTGCCGGGTGCGCCCCGCCACCGTCAGGCAGGTCCTCGCTCACAGGCCCATTCAGCTAATTTATCAGAATGTGGGTGAGAAAAAGAAACCGATTCCCAAAGGGGCCACTGCCGGGTGCAGTGTGCGTCTCTACCGACGTCTGCATGCGTTTTCTTGGGAAACACGGTTTTTTCCCATGTCCTGAGGGTGTCACTGGTGTCTGAGAGTGCGTGTGAGTGTAAGAGTGAATGTGCGTGTGCGTGTGCGTGATGCCCTGGGACGGAAGGGCGCCCCGTCCAGGTGGGGTCCTGCCCTGAGTTGCCAGGATAAACCGGCACCTCCTGATCTGGAAAAGGTGGGTTGGAAATGGACTGAGTGAGTGATGACAAATGACTTAATATTAGCGATGTCTGAATCTTCAGAAGTTTGGCGATGTTCTTGTGACCAGAAACATGTTGTAGGGACTTAAGTCTTGTTTATGTCAAGCGGCCTGTGGTCTCCTGATAGGCGGCTTCAGTTACAGTCCCAGTGCCTTGGGCCCTGCCAACCACGTGACGTGAGTGATATGAGGGTCAGGAGAGGGTCTCTGAAGGAGAAGGACTCAGTGTTCTGCTTTAGACTTGCGGACCAGGAAGTAGCTCAGCAAATATTTGTTAAACAAATCAGTGCCATTTTTGGGGGGCAGCTGGCCAATCTTGTAAGAGAAAAGTTGTCAACTTCCTCTTCCCGGGAGGCACTTTGAACACGGTTCTGATTAAACAGGGCTAAGTGTGACATTCTGTTGACTCCATTCCTCTAAGGCCTGTTCTGTCCCCCAGCAGGGTCCCTTCTGGGTAGGGCGCACCTGGGAGAGGTGTGGGGGGGCGACTGGGAAGGTGAGTCCCCACACTGTTGGAGAAGGGCTGTGACAGGAAGCTGGAGGTCAGCACCCCCCAGTCTGTCAGAAGCATCACATCTCTTCGTGATTTCTGTAAATCAGTTTGATTTTGACTGAGAGCGAATTCTCGTTCCTCTAAGCTGGCTAGAAAGTCTGCCAGGGATTTCAATGTCAGAGCAGTGTTGGAAGGGAGGACTGGTGAGAGGACTTCTTTTGTATCCTGGTGGTAATCCTCAGTCCCGGTGGGAGATGGAACAGGAACATGGGATAATTGAGAGGAATTTAACAGGGTGGCTCACAGACCACTTGGAAAGGTGTGGGGAAATCAACAGCTCCCTGGGCCTGGTAACAGTGGGGAGCGATCTGCTCTAGGTCTGCAGGGATGGACGTGGGAGAACAAATACCCCCGCTCGCTCTCCTTTCTCACTCTGATTTCTAGACTGCTCTCCCTGGCCCAGCTCAAGAGGAGTCCATAGGGTGAGGGAGTCTGCGGGTAGAGACTCAGTCAGTTCAGGCTGCTCTCACGAAAGTTCCATAGAAGGGGTGGCTTAAACAACAGAGACGTATCCCTTCCAGTCCTGGAGGCTCAAAGTCCAAGGTCACGGGGCTTGCCGATTGCATTCTTGGTGAGAACACACCACCTGGTTTATAGACCGACACACCTCAGTGGAAATGCACATGGAGGAAAGAGAAATCTTATAAAGGCACAAATCTCATTGGTGAGGGCCCCACCCTTATGATGTAACCACCCTCCCAAGGGTCCACCTCCTGAAACCATCATATTAAGAATGGGGCTTCAACATATGAATTTGGGGTGGAGGATGTAGGCCTTTGCTCTGTAGCAAAAACCATCAGACAGACCCCCAGGGCACAGCGCAAGGTGGAGGAGGTTGGAGATTTGGAGGGGCATCCCGGAGGAACCTGGCTGCCATACATGTGTGCGCCCTGACGGTGTGGGGCTTGACAGAGGGCCCGGGGTCCGGTCTGCGGCTCCTCTGTTCTTCCACCTTGAGACTTTCCGGAAGGGAAAGACTGACTGAGGTACACTGACTGAGGAGGAGGGGTTGGCCATGAGAGAGTGGAGGAAAAGCGGGGTGAAATCCAATCTGGTTCTGCGGGGAGGAGTTGGAGGTCCGCAGAAAACTCCCTATGTTGACATTCTCACCCCTGGTACCACAGAATGCGGCCTTGTTTTATAGATGTACTTAAATCAAAGTGAGATATTAAGGTTTGGGCCTTAATCTATTATGACTGGCGTTTTTATAAGAGGAGGAAGTTTTGACAAAGAAAGACAAACACTGCAGGATATCATTTCCATGTGGAAGATAAAGAAAGAAAAATCATGAACAAATAAAACAGAAACAAACGCCTAGACTAAAAGAATAGAATGTGGCTCACCAGGAGAGAAGGGGAGAGGGTGGGTAAGTCAGGGTACCTGGGGTCAATTGGATGGTAAGGATGGAAATGAGATTTTTGGTGGAGACATTTGTAATGTACGCAGATGCTGATTTATAAGGCCTCAGACCTGAAACCTGTACACTGTTCCAAACCAATGTTACCCCAATTTAAATAAGAATGTCAGCATCCCCACAAGAGCAGCCTTAGACGAGGGATTAAAGTTCAGCTATCAGGACAGTGAATTGCCTCTGGCTCCAGCATGCGGTCATGGATGCATCCAGATGGATAAGGAAAGCCCATGGACAAGTTTGACGTGTGTGATGTGTAGTACGTGACCAGGACGACCCTCCACCAAGAAACAAAGGAATGACACAAGTTGAAGACCACCCATAACTTCAAGGACAATGTCACCTTGCCCAATCAGGAACTGAAACCTGGTCTGCAGACCTCTCTCCATCCCCCTTCCTCACCATGTGGGATTTTCCCTTAAAAACTCAGGCCACTGGCAAGGCAAACGGAGTCAGCCTCGCTTGGCTGGCTCCATCCTGTCTCTCTCTCTGCTCCCCACTAATGGACCCCCAACTTGCTTACTCGCTGTGCCTGTCTGATAAGTGGAGCGACCCTGAAACCACGGGTCTGGACCTCCCTTGGTCGGCTCCATCCCTTTACCCTCTAATTAAATCTCTCCTGCTCACTGGCCTAACTCTGCCATGGAGTCTTTGAGCGACCCCAACCCCACTGTGACTCGGGTATTGGGGTACCAGTTCCACACATGGGGCTCCCTCACCTCGCTCGCAAAGCCTCTAGACTGGCCCAGTATCCAGCGAACCACTGAGTCGCTCAAGGAATCTCCCCCATTAAGGATGGAGTAGCCTGCCGGCCTAAGACCATCTTGCTGCTGTGTCCTCTGATGTGCATACCACACCCATCGACTTTTGCATGGCTGAGTCTCTGGTTCTGGACCCTGCGTCTCTGAGAATTTCGTTTCGGATGGCTCTGATCCCGTGACTGACCCCGGTCGCTACTATTGACCCTGGTCGCTATCCTGAGGAATCTGAATGCTCAGTCAAAATTCTCCACTGCTCGAATAGTAACTTCCCGAGGGGACACTCTTGGCAAGTTCTGTTCTCTCCTCTCTAAACTCCCGGGGGCAGCACAGGGCGCCTGCTTTGCCACTGGAAGTTTTTTTTGCAGGTCGTGGCAACCAGCTTCACCCTTTTCCCACCTTACAGGCCTCGTTGGCTAAAATCATGGCAGATACAAAACCTCTCCCTCCAAAGGACTCCCCTCTTGGATGCCTCATCCGTAACTTCGCTAAGCTCTGTTTGAAGGGAGACATTAAACCAAAAAAACCTCATACCTCCAAATTCTCACTGACTTAGATAACTTTACTGGACGCAACCACACGTGGTCAGAAGTCCCCATAAACAGGCTTTGCGGTCACTCCCATCTCGCCGGTCTGTTCTCAAAACTCCGGAGGGCTCCCCAAAACCAGACAGTCCTCCCGCCTCTGCAGAAAACCCTTCTTCATTGGAGCCTGCCGACTACCCCCTCCTAGGCTGACCCAACACTATCTGCCCCTCCTCTTCTCAGGCTTCTGCTCCCCAACCCTCTGCTCCCCATTCCCACCAGGCATCCACTCTGTGGACTCCCCCTCATGGGCCCTCTCATACTCCCCTCACCTCAGCTCTCTCCTCATCTCCCCACTCCCTCTTGAGCCCCTTCCCCAGCCGCTCCAGCCCATTCTTTACCCTCCCACACCCTCAACAAACAATTTTAGGCCCAACCAGCTCCAGCCCCCTCCTCTCCCCATACTTGATCAAAGAGTCCCATTCTTCACAGTCCTGACTCCTCCTCCCCCTCGGGACAGGAAGGTGCTATCAACGTCCATGTTCCTTTCTCCTTTTCAGACCTGAGCAAGCAGGCTTTAAGGCTTGTAACAGCAGGCAGGAGGAGAGAGAGAGAAGGAAAGAGCCAGAGAAAGAGCAAGACAAGAGAGGGAGGATGCCAGATATTTATTCCTCGCTGCTGCTTTTAAACTCGGACAGGGTTGCAGTCAAAGGGTAAAGGACCTCACGGCCTCTGGCTCAGATGTGACAAGGAGGGACACTGGGTGGGGCTCTGGCCGCAGCCCCGACCTCCTCCAGGCCCGTGCCCTCTCTGCCATCAGCAGGGACACTGGAGGGTGGACTGCCCAACGGCCTCTGACCGAGGGACACGCGTGCCTCCATCAGTCCCCCACAGGCACTGGCACTGGCACCGCTGCCAGGACTCTCAGTCTCCGAGCTCCTCGCCCAGCCACCGACAACTGACGGGGCCGGGCTCCGAAACCACCCGACTCTGACCATCACCACTGCAGAACCCAGGGTGAAGTTGACAGTGGCAGGCACACCCCTTTCTTTTATTTGGGACACGGGTGGTGCCACCTATTCGATCTTGCCTGAATTCTCGGGGCTCCTCTCTCCCTCCACCATAGCAATGATAGGAATTGATGGGAAAAACACTCATCCATTTAAAACTCCACCGCTCCCATGCAGGCTGGAAAACCAAATATTTACCCACGTCTTCTTAGCGCTGCCCTGCTGCCCAGCGCCTTTATTAGGCTGAGCCAGCACATCAGTCCTCCTCCCGGGGATCCATTCCAACATCCCTGCCCAGCCTCACACCGTCCTGCTCCTGCCGTAGGGAACAGTCTCCTCGCCTCCTGTCCTCTCTACCCCACCCGGCCATCCCAAGGAGAACTTAAGGCCTGGGACACCTCTCAGCCCTCGGTAGCATCACATCACACCCTGGTCCGGGTAACTCTTACAAGCCCAGGACTGTTCCCATTCGGGCCCAATATCCCCTCAGGCCCCAGGCCTCCCACAGACTAAAACCATCACAGACAGACTCCTCTCAGCCAGACTACTGACGGGAGCTGCTTCTCCAGCCAAGACTCCGATCCTGGCAGACAAGAAGCCTAACGACTCTTATCGCCTGGTCCAAGACCTCCGGGCAATTAACGAGGCCACGCTCCCCATCACCCCTGTAGTACCGAACCCACACTCCGTCTCTCGCAAATACCGCCAACCACCTCCCACTATACTGTCCTAGATGTAAAGGATGCTTTCTCTACCATCCCCCTCGCCCTCACTCCCAGGATCCTGTTGCTTTCATTTGGACTGATGCAGTCACCCAGGTCACCAAACAGCTTACCTGGACTGTCCTACCCCAAGGATTTAGGGACGGCCCCCATCTCTCAGCCAAGCATTGGCCTCTGATGTAGCAGGGCTAAACCTTAGTGCCTGTGCTCTCCTACAGCACGTGGATGACTTGCTCCAAGTCACCTGCTTAGGTCTCTCACTGTCTCCCACTGCAGTACCCCCTGCCCTCGGACTGCCCCTCTGGATCGTCCCTCACTGCACACACACATCGGCTAATTCTGGTGAGTCCTATCGGCTCTACCCTCCTCCAGGCTCTTGCTACTGCTTTGCCACCACACGACACCCGAGGGGGTGTCTGTCACACACCCTGTCACACACACACACGGAAATCTAGTCAGTCAAAGCAGTCACTCAGGAAATTTCGGGAATTTCCTCGCCTTCCACCCGGCTAATCCTGGGGACGCCTGGGAGGACTCAGAGCATCTCTTACTGGCATTGCTGAGCCTTTATCTGGGGACGCCTTGACAATGGCTCAGTAGTGAGGAGAGCAGAACAGTGGACTCAAGCTCCTATTCTCCTTCTCTCTCTTTCTCTCTCTCTCTCTCTCTGTGGTTTGGACAATGGCTCACGCTGGCCAGAGAATGACACTTTAATATCCTCACTGATTTAAACGCACCTGACAATGTGGAAAGCGGTCCGAGGTCCCCTATGTGTAAGTCTCCCCCTTCTGACCTCCCTTCCCTCTCTGCTCCTGTGTGGCCACAGCCAACTCAATCTAGTCCTGCACCAGCCCTGCTCAAGTCCCCCCTCCCTTTGGATTTGGCCCCATCCGCCCTCATTCTCATTCCCCCTCCCCATGCCAAACCTGCTCCAGTCTCCCTCCCTGGCACCCCCCTTCCCTCTGTCTCCCCCGAGCCCCTTTCCTCCACACCCTCCTCTACCAGTTTATACACCCTCTGCCATTGCAAGCCATTCCAGTCTCCGCCACCTCTGAAGAGAGGGAGAGCATTTTTCACTGCAGCTGCCTGCTGACAATCCCACTGACTTTCATCCCGGCCTCCTTCCCCCTCAGGGAATTATCACCCAGGTTCCCAGACCTTCCCAAGCTCTCCCACTATCTCCTCTGCCTCTTTGCAGGCATGAGAAGATCTGGTTACAAGGTCATAAAGGAATAAACTCAGGCAGGACAGACAGGAGCCCCGAGCCAGACTGGCCAGTGAGAGACAACGCCTCCTCCCTGAGGCCCTCCACCTTAAGCAACTAAAGGGAGTGAGTCAATACATTGTCATCAGGCCTGTGCTCTCATTGTAACAGACCTAGACACTGGGCTCAGCAATGCCCGCACCCCAGCCCCCTCCCCACAGAGCCTTGCCCACCTGCTGGCAGACAGGTCCCTGGAAAATGCACTGCCCTCTGAGTGCCCCTCAACACTAAGCGCCTGAGTACTGGGGACCTTTAAAGGCCTCTACCCTCTCTGGTGTTGGCATCGACAGAAAGCAGTCCCAGCCACTCTGTACTCCTCCTTTTAACTGCCTCTGGAAGAAACAGACTTCTACACAGTCTGTCACTCACTCTTTCCTGGTGATTCCAGCCTGCCCCGCTCCTCTTCTGGTGGTGTGGAGGGGACTGTCTACCACCTCCAGCAACTATAAAGAAAAGCCAAGACACTTCCAGTAACCCGAGCTTGCTGGAATGTAGCCAGCAGACAAAGAACTTCCTTCTCTTGAAACCCCTTCCCCTAATTTACATCCCTCTCTTCCCACATTTTCTCTAACCTATATAAGCATGTTCTAACCAGAACTCGGGGCTCAGCTCTTTGGGGAAGAAATCCCAGCTGAGACCACACATGTAATAAATCTGCCTAAAATACTTCCAAGGAGTGCTCTCTTGCTTTCTCCCGAAAACTGTAACAATGGGAGACAGTCTCTTCAAGACAGAAGCGTTTCTTCTCTTTCCTGTAACCCCAAAGCAGGCCTTCCTCTTAACCCTGGTGACCCAATCTGATCCTGTGCATCCTTTTCTCCAAAAAGACCCAACTCTACCCCAGATCTCTTATCTAGAGCTCACTCTATGGCAAGAAGAAGGCAATCCCCTCCTAGAGAAAAACCTCCTCTCCAGTCTTATTCCCCCCCCCCACCCACACACACACACAAAAGAAACTTCTCTCCTTTCTGGGATTAGCCAATTTCTTCTGGTCCTGGGTTCCTAACTTTGCCCTCCTAGCAAAGCCCCTATACCAAGCTACTGCAGGACAAGACCTTGACTCTCCCCTCCCCAGTCCTCTCTCAATCCAACACTCCTTCCAAGAGGTAAAAACCTGCTCTCCTCCAAGCACCAGTCTTAGACCTTCCATCCCCGCACCCACCTTTCCTCTCTCTTCCTCTAAAGGAAAGCTGCAGGCAGGAATGGAGGCAAATAGGCAGGCAGGAGGAAATAGGAGAGAATTTTCATTTTCACTTTTTAGTTGTTCATCTAGGCTGTTTCCCCTGCCCCCAGGGTGTGAACCAGGGTCCGTGGGAATGTATGTGGACTGAGCTTGACCAGAGGTGGCAGACCTAACCACTACTCCACCAGGGACTGCCGATAATAAATTATTTTAAGCTACTCATCTTGGGGATAATTTTAATGCAGTAGACAGCCAGCACAGAACTTCCATCTCCTTCTCCCCTGTCTTTCTCCCAGACCCCCTTCCTCCTTTCCTTCCTTACAAAAGGTGCAGGAAGGAATGAAGGAGAATAGGCAGGCAGGAAGAGAGAGGAGGAAGAAGCATTTTTAAATTTTTATCTATTTGTTCACACTGGTTGTTTTCCAGCACCTGGGACTCAAATCCAGGGGTATGTGGCCTCTGCTCCTGCGGAGATAACAAACCTCACCGCTGCTCCACCAAGGCGTTCCTCCTTTCGACTTTAACACTCCCTCCTGTCCTGTCAAACCTGCATGATGGCTCCATCAAGAACTTCAGGAAGTAGACTGGGGCCCAGTATGACGGGGGAGACACGGCATTATTAATCCATGGAAGGAAAGGTGCTCCACTGCAGAGGTATGTCGGGAAATGGGGGTTCAAACACATCCCACACTTGGAAAGAGTTTAAAACAGAAAGGAGATGTCACTGAAATGTTTTCTAAACCAGGGTGTCCACATTTGGCAGAATTATTAAATGAACATAAGTGATGATGTGCTAAGATTTTTTTAATATCCCCAAAGAGCACTTCAGTAATAAAAGTATTCCTGGCATCAAACTTTAAAGTACACGGAACAGAGAAACCAGTTTCGTAACCACTTAATCTGACTTTTGTCCCTGTTGGGCTTTCTCAGGCGGCAAAACGGTTGAGGGATGAAGCAGTGCTAAGATGTGAGGCCGGCGGCCCACACAAGTGACTGACATGGCCACCGTCCAGTCTCTGTGGCCCCTGGGGTCAGCCTGCTGCCTCTCCCATGCATGGACACCGGGCATCTTTGCTGCTGCAGGGCCAGGGCCAGGGCCGAGTCCCACTGTCACTGTGAGACCCTCTCACCCGTGGGATGCTGCCTGGGTCCCGGAAGCCCATTGCAGGGGGCTCCCCGTCTCCCCCGAGGGCATCTCCCAAGATGCACCCTCTCCAATCCTGTGCTTGTTTTCTCAGTAACCCCAAAGCCTGAGTTCTGGGTGTCCCCAAATGCACAGCTCCCCTTTACTTGAGAGTCGAAATGGCTTGACCGCTAAACACTCCTAGGAAGAGAGCAAAATATTTGGACTCTTCTGCAAACCAAAGGCAGCAAGAAGACATGTCTTAAACTGTCCTGTTCAGGGCACGTCACCCATGTGCATGTCAGCGGCTGGCACGGTTCCGGCGGAGCGAGCCTGCTGCGCAGAGAGGCTCAGTGCGGGCGCATGACGCCCACGTTTCGGTTGGCACACGGAGGCACAGAGGGGTGCAGTCACTTGTTAGACGTCGCCCAGCTGGCAAGCAGAACAGCCGAGCCTGTGGGGCCCGAGGGTGAGGGAGGCACGCTCGGGAACTAGGGGCGCCGTTGCCTGGCCTGCCCCAGGTCGGCCGCGATGCCAATCCACTCGGGCAGGAAGGCCGCCTCGGGCTTGAACAGCTTGAGGAAGGGCGAGTCTGGGAGGGTGTAGTTGGCCAGGTAGACGGTCTGCCCCCCGGCCAGGTAGGCGGCCCAGATCCCGAAGGTGCCGATGGTCATGACGGTGTGGTTACACTGCGTGAGCAGCGCGAAGTCCTTGGCCGGGGACC
>RJWH01009864.1:0-19978 GCA_004363575.1 Solenodon paradoxus
GGGGAGCAGGAGGAGGGGGAGGAGCAGGAGGAGCAGGAGGAGGAGCAACAGGAGCAGGAGCAGGAGGAAGAGCAGCAGGAGGAGCGGGACAGGGTGTCAGACTGGCCTCCAAGGAAGACCCCAGTACAGACTGCTGTGTCAGCTGTAACGTAACACTCTCCAAACCCTGAGGCATCAGGCAGGAGCGCTGGGCTGCGGGGAGAGGTGATGGGCAAGGACCCTCGCCCCTCAGGTGCCCTGGGCCCGCCCCTCCACCGAACCTGCCTGTCTCCTCCGCAGCCGAGGCTGGGGCCTGTGCCTGGACGACCCTCCCGCCAAGGATGTCCTGGATGTCCCCTCAGTGCCCCCTGGAGTGCTGTATGACGTGAGCCACCAGTGCCGCCTGCAGTACGGGCCCTACTCTGCCTTCTGCGAGGACATCGACGTGAGTGTGGGGCGCGGTGCAGGGAGCGGGCGTGCGGCCAGCGGCCCTCAGCCCGCAGACCCTGCTGGCTGCCCGACCGCCCAGGCCCCGCGTGCGCTGGTGCCACTGCGGCTGCGGCCGGCCGGGTCTGTACCTGGGTCAGCTGGGCATGGAGGGATGGGGCAGGCCCACCGGAGCCGGACTCCATGGGATCAGGGCCGTTCTGCCCTGGGTGGACGGCTGGGCCTGGGAGAGGTGGTGGCTGAGATGCACCCAGCCCAGGGCTCCCACAAACACGTGGCCCAGAGAACACGAGAGCGGGTTTGTGGGGGTCCCATCTGCAGACCCCCAGCCGTGCCCGCCCTGAGGAGGGTGTCGGGGACTCTTGGGGCCATGAGGGGCGGGGGCTCTGGGGAGGGCGAGATGTGGTCTTCTCTCATTTTTTGAAGGAAAGGTGCAGCAGGAATGAAGGCGAGTAGGCGGGAGGAGAGAGGAGGAGGAAGCATTTCCTTATTTGTTCATCTTGGTTCCCCTGGTTTTGGGATGTGAACTGGGGCTCTTGGGGTGTGTGAGGACTGTGCCTGGCAGCCTTATCCACGAGGCCGCCAGGCTGCGCCACCATGGTCGTCTCTTGCAGGACATCTGCCACACACTTTGGTGCTCCGTGGGGACCACCTGCCACTCCAAGCTGGACGCTGCCGTGGATGGCACCAAGTGTGGGGAGAACAAGGTGGGCGCCTGCCAGAGACCCCTGCCCGCTCTGACCCAAGCCCCATGTACAGAGTGGACTCAGGCAGGCAGGCAGGGCTCCTGCGTCAGCTTGGGCCTCATTCCCCTGCTGCGTCCGCAAGCAGGGGTCTCCGTCCTCCCACAGCTGGCCAGGCCTTCCGCCCGGTTCTCGCCACGGCGAGCGGCTGATGGCTGGGTGGGTCGCTCCCCTCCTGTCTCGGCAGTGGTGTCTGAACGGAGAGTGTGTTCCTGTGGGCTTCCGGCCCGAGGCCGTGGACGGAGGCTGGTCCAGCTGGAGCCCCTGGTCGGTGTGCTCGCGGAGCTGTGGTGTGGGCGTGCAGAGTGCGGAGCGGCAGTGCACGCGGCCCGTGTGAGTGCACAGGCGGGTCGGCCCGTCGTGGGGCGTCTGGTTCTGCCACCCTCCCACATTCCGTGTCCCCCTGGGGTACCTGTCGGGGGGCCCCGCTGCCGAGAGGGGACCCAAAGCCCAGAGATGGGAGACTCCAAGGCCACAGCCAGATGGATGGAGAGGAATGAGGACGGCCGGGGTGGCACTGACTGCTCCCCCGAGAGGCCGTGAAGGTGCCGTGAGCCCTGGGACCTGTGGCTTCAGAGCGATGGCCGCTACCTCCATGAGCTTGCACCTCTGCCCGCCCGGCTCCCAGGTCCACTGGGTGGGACAACCGGCCCGGCGCGTGTGGGTGGCTGGCTGCCGGGTGCTTTTGTCGCAGGCTGGACACTCGGCCCCTCCGGTGGTGCGGGCAGCCACAGCAGGCCAGCCTCCGGCCTTGCAGAGGTGGCCAGACCCCGCCTCATGGGTGGGGAGACTGAGGCTGAATGCAGAGACCCTCCCCTGACAGAGACCGGCGGGCCCGGCCGGGCCAGAGGGTGGGCGGCAGCAGAGCCTGCGCCAGGAACGCTGATCCCAGGCTCTGCGGGCCTCGTGGCCGCCTCACAGGCCCAGGTACAGGGGCAAATACTGCGTGGGGGAGCGGAAGCGCTCCCGCCTCTGTGGCCTGCAGCCCTGCCCGCCTGGCCGCCCCTCCTTCCGCCACGTCCAGTGCAGCCACTTTGACGGTCAGCTCTACAAGGGCCAGCTGCATACGTGGGTGCCCGTGGTCAACGACGGTGAGTCCTGGGCCCACGGGGACCCGGGCCCGGAGGGCGTGGTCGGGGCCGGGCGGCCAGGGCTGCGGCCCTCCCTCCAGCCACCCCTGGACACCGACCTGGCCTCACAGCGCCCCCTCCGCAGCCAGCCCCTGCGAGCTGTACTGCAAGCCCACCGACCAGCAGTTCGTGGAGAAGCTCCGGGACGCCGTGGCTGACGGAACGCCCTGCCACCAGGGCGCGCGCAGTCGGGACCTCTGCCTCAACGGCATCTGCAAGGTGCCCCGCCCGCCCGCTGTGCCCGGGCCACACCCGTCCTGGAGGCCCTGTGAGGCCTCCGTCAGGCCTGCGACAGCCCGCCCTCCAGCCCAGTCCTCCACATCCTCACCCCGCCCCTGCCATGTCCCCTCCCCGCTGCCCCGGGTCCCCCTCATTCCTGCCTGTGTACCCACCACTGCTGGGTTCTCACCAGAGTCCAAGCCTACTGCTCTACCCCTGCAGGCTGGGTGACCCCAGGCTACGGTTTCCTTTAGAAAGGGGCTGTCTCTGTGTCCATATCACAGGGTTAAATGAGGTCACTGAGCGAGTCACAGGCGGCCACTCACGGCCATGGGTCTGGTCATCATCCGTTGTACTTGCTTGTGCTCTTGTTCTCATTTCCCTGGCAGCAGCGTCCTGTGTCCCCATGTCCCTGTATCCGTGTTCCCACATTCCCGCATCCCTGTCACACGTGTCCCCAAGTCCCCCATCCCTGTGTCCCTGTCCCCAGCCACTTTCTGGTTCTGCTTCCAGGAAGTGAGGCCAGTCTGCCAAGGTCTGGGCTCAGGCTGGCCAGCCAGGAGGGCCAGCCCAGAGGGCCTGCCAGGAGGGCCAGCCGGGAAGGCCAGCCGAGCCTTGGCCACGACTCCCGTCCACGAGCCCTGCGGCTCCTCTCAGGAGCCCCGACACCCCACGGCACGCGACCCCTCCCCTCGAGGTGGCTCACGCCCTGTGGCCTCCTTCCCTCCTCCTGTGCTGCAGAGCGTGGGCTGTGACTTCGAGATCGAATCGGGGGCCGTCGAGGACCGCTGCGGCGTGTGCCGCGGCAATGGTTCCACCTGCCATGCCGTGAGCGGGACCTTCCTGGAGGCGGAGGGCCTGGGTGCGCAGGAGGGCCCTGTTCTTTTCCTTCGTTTATTGTTTTAAAGTCACAGTGCAGCAGGAATGCAGGCAAGTGGGCAGGCGGGAAGAGAGGAGGAGGAAGCATTTGTTTTCACTTTTAGTTGTTCATCCTGGTGGCTCCCCTGGCATCGGGGTGTGGACCTGGGTCCTCAAGGTGTGCGTGGACCGCGCTGGCCGCAGGTGGACTCACCACTGCTCCGCCAGCGCCCCCAGGGTTGTTGCTTCTGACCAGCGCCCTGCTGCCCGCCCCCGGCCCCACCGGCCCCACCAGGCTGGAGACCAGAAGGGTCGCCGCTGGTTTGGGGCAGAGACCCGTCCTGCCCAGGGCCCCAGGCTGGCCTGTCCGGCTGACGGCCGATGATGTGTCAGGCGAGGGGTGTGAGTGGAAGGGCACAGCCTGCCAGGGACAGGCATTCAGAGGGACAGGGAGCGGGCCTGAGGAAGGCCCTGGTGGAGGTGGGGAGGCCTCGGCAGAGCCACGTTGACGAGGCTCCAGCGGTGGGGGGCCCCGCTCCTGGGCCCTCGAGGCCAGCAGGCCCACGTGTCACCCAGGCCGTGGTGTGGCAGCCACAGCTTAGGCCCAGCCCTGGCTGGTGCCCAGCAGCCCCGGTGGGGCACCGCAGAAGCGGTGTCAGGAGGCGGTTGTCCGGTGGGGTGCCCAGCAGCACCGCCGGCCCCAGGCGCCCTGACCCGGAGACCGGGAGGCCCCGTGCACCCAGCTTCAGGAAGGGCCCGCCGGTCCCCACTGCAGCAGGGACGGGCCAGCCAGGGCGGGGACCGGCGGCACCCGTGTCTGCGGAGCTGGGGATCCCAGTCTCGCGGACTCGGGTTTCCGTGGGCAGGGCTCGGGGAGAGGGTGGGGGTGGTCGCCGCCCCGCCGCTAACCTGGCACCACCGGCCGCAGGCTACGTGGACGTGGCGCTGATACCCGCCGGCGCCCGGGACATCCGCGTGCTGGAGGAGGCCGACGCCGAGAACTTCCTGGCCCTGCGCAGCCAGGACCCCGGCACATACTTCCTCAACGGCGGGTGGACCATCCAGTGGGCGGGGGACTACCAGGTGGCCGGCACCACCTTCACGTATGTGCGCAGCGGCCACCAGGAGACGCTCACGTCCCCGGGGCCCACTGACCAGCCCGTCTGGATCCAGGTGCCGCTCCACCCGGGGGGCGGGGGCCGGGGGCGGGGCCGGGGCCCGGTGGGTGGGGCAGGCGGCCTGGTGGGTGGGCCCGGGGCGGGGCGGGGCGGGGCTGTCGGAGGGACCTGGGCGGGCCCCTGCGGCTGAGGTCTCTGCCTCGAGTTTCCGCTGCTGGGGCTGCGGCTGCGGCTACGGTGGGCCCCCCCCACCCATCCCAGTGGCGGCCCGAGTGGCTCCCTTAGGAGGGCTGCTCGGGGTGGGAGGGTGGAGCGGACGCTGTGCTCACACCCCGCCGCTCTGCAGCTCCTGTTCCAGGAGCGCAACCCCGGGGTCCGCTACGAGTACACCGTCCACAGGGCGCCCGAGGGCCACGGCCCGACCCAGAGGCCCGAGTTCTCCTGGCGTCACGGGCCCTGGACCAAGTGCACCACGACCTGCGGCACAGGTGGGGTGGGCCTCCCGCCGGGCACCTGAGGGCGGGTCGTGAGGAGGGGGCACTGGGCCTGCCTTCATCCCGGCAGGTGTGGGGCCCTGTCCTGGTGTGCGGGTTCTGGGCAGAGGGGTGTCTTCCCGGGCAGGGAGGCCAGACGGGCAGCAGCACCTGGCCCAGGCGAGCCCCTACCCGCAGGCACCCAGAGGCAGCATGTGCACTGCACCGCGTGGGGAGACCAGCCCGTGGACCAGCAGCACTGTGACCCCCGGGACCGGCCAGACGACCGCCAGAGAAAGTGCAGTGAGGAGCCCTGCCCGGCCCGGTGAGCCCGCCACCCACTGCGCTGCCCCACCAGGGCCTGACCTGGGGTCCCTGCTTGCCAGCTGCCAGCCCACTAGGCCTGGAGGGCAGTGGAGGGGGATGTAACCTCCTGCCTGGGCGCAGCCCAGCCCTGGTTGCCTCCACCCACCTGGTCCGGACCCGGGGTTTGTCGTTGGGTCCCTGCATGTGGACGCTGACCCGTGGGCTGCCCAGGTCCCTGGGGTGAGGGCGGTAGGTGGTAGGAGGCAAGGAGGTTCGGGGCTCTGGGGAGTTGTGCCCTCGGCTTAGTCCCAACCTGGCCTGAGCTGCACTGAGGCCCGTGTTCCGCAGGTGGTGGGTGGGCGAGTGGTGGCCATGCTCCCACTCCTGCGGGCCTGCAGGCCTGTCCCGCCGCGCCGTGGTCTGCATCCGCCGTGTGGGGCCGGAAGACCAGAGCGCCCTGGAGCCATCTGCCTGCCAGCACGTCCCCCAGCCCCCCGCCCAGACCCCTTGCAACCAGCACGTGCCCTGTCCGGCCTCCTGGGTGGTGGGAAACTGGTCTCAGGTGTGAGCTGGGGGTGGGTTTTGGGTAGGATGAGGCAGGGATAGGATTGGGACCTGACGCCTGCTTGTGGTGGGTGGAGACTGGGCACTCCAGGTCCAGAGTCTGCCCCTGAGCCCGAGGGACCAGGATGCCCCCCAAAAGCTCCTGGCCTGGCATTGGAGGGAAGTGCCCCGGGGCTGGCCTGGGTGCCGCAGGGCACCCACAGCCCGCCCCCCTGAGCCCCCTGCCTCCCGCAGTGCTCAGCGACATGCGGGACCGGCACCCAGACGCGCCGTGTCCTCTGCGCCAATGACAGCAGTGTCCCCTGCCACGAGGCCCAGCGGCCAGCCAGTGAGGCTGCCTGTTCTCTGCCGCCCTGCCCGCGGACCCCAGACACGCTGGGCCCTGAAGGCTCCGGCAGCGGCTCCTCTAGCTCCGAGCTCCTCAACGAGGTGGACTTCTTCCCCGCGCAGCACGCCCCGCGCCCTCCACCCGCCTCCTCTCCGGAGCCGGGAGGCACAGGCAACGCCATCCGGGACCCCGAGCCTGGCCCGCCGGCACCCGTGTTTGTGGACGACTTCTACTATGATTATAACTTCATCACCTTCCACGAGAACCTGTCCTACAGCCCCTCTGACAGGCAGGACGCAGAGCCTCCTGGGGCTGAGGAGGGGGGTGCGCCAGCAGGTGGGGCCCCAGCGCCTGGGCCCAGCCAGGCTGGCCTGTCCCCACACCTGCCCGCCAGCCCCAAGGTCAGCCTCCCAGCTGAGGAAGACACTCCCATCGGGACCCCGGGCCCCGGGCGCCCCCACTCGCCCTCACCTCCTGCTTCCGGGGGTTTTACGGGAGCCCCTGCTGCCTCTGGCAACCTGGGGAGCGAGGACAGCCAGAGCTGGCCACCCCCTCCCCACTGGGAGAGGACCAATGAGGTTTCTGAGGACGATGAGGAAGCCCTCAGTCCCGTACGACCCCCTCTGCCTGCCAGTGGCACTGCCCAGCCCACCGCGGGCCCTGGTGTGGTAGAGCTGTGGACACACAGGACTCCAGCCTGGGAGCCGGTCCTGGTGGGGGGCCAGGGGCCTGTGGACGATGTGCTGTGGCCCCCCACCGGGGGGCTTCCTATCCCCCCTTCCTCCCAAGCACCTCTGCCAGAGCCTGGGAGCAGAGACAGCCTCCTGGAGACTGGCACGCCTGCCTACCCTACCCCAGGCCTGGCCCCCCGGGACCTGTGGACCCCAGCAGGGCCCAAGACTGCCCCCATGCCAAGCCGGGCTGACCCAGGGCCCACACCCTGGGGTCTGAGCCTGGGACCTCTGGGCCAGCCTGTGCCCCTCAGGCCTGAGGTGCCCCCAAGCTCCCTGCTGCCGCCCACACCTGCTCAGGACAGCCCAGCCGATAGCAGCATCCGATCCCCCACGGCCCAGCCGCTGGCCCCCAGCCCGACTGAGGAGGGGCCCGCCGACCTGCCACCTGCCGGGAACGCCAGCTGGGAAGTGGGAGACTGGGGCCAGGCAAGCAGGGCGCCAGGAGGGAGGGCCGTCCGGGGCCTGCGGACACTTGGGCAGCAGCTTGCTGACTGTAAGCCGAGCAGGACACAGGCCAGCTGTCCTGCCGGGTGAGGGTCTGGGTCAGGGCACTGCCTGCCAGAGGCCTCTGTCACGGCCCCATTAGGCCTTGGGGCCAGCCTGCCTCAGTTTCCCCTCTGAGCAGCAGGCGGGGAGCGGAGCCCCATCTGCCCCTGACTGAGACCTGCGCCCTGTCACCACCTGCGTATGCAGGTCCACAAGCTCACCAGACGGTCATGTGATGGGCTTGCTCCTCGTGGCCACAGGCCTGCTTGCGGTCCGGGGCCTGGGGGGTCTAGGTGGCGTGGGAGCAGCTGCCAGCGCCCCCCCCCGGGGCCCCAGGTTGTGGCTGCGTGGCGAACCCCTGTTCAGACCCCGGTGGGGTCAGTGAAGCCCAGTGCCGACTCTGGGAGCAGTGAGCTGGGCCTCGCCCCACGGCGCGCCTGTGCGCAGGGCCTGGTTGGCAGGTTCAGTTCTTCCTTGGCAGACAGATGGGGGAGCCTGTGTTGCAGCTGAGGAACCTGAGTCCCTGGCTCCGGAGCCCCTCACCCTGGGGGCAGAGCTGGGCTGCCCGGCCCTCACGGCCCTGCGTCCACCCTAGTGCTCCACCACCTGCGGCCTGGGCGCCGCCTGGAGGTCTGTGCGCTGCAGCTCAGGACGGGAGGAGGACTGCGCCCCCGCTGGCCGGCCCCAGCCCGCCCGACACTGCCACCTGCGGCCGTGCGCCACCTGGCGGGTGGGCAACTGGAGCAAGGTAGGCAGGCCCGTGAGGCCGGGACACGCTGCTTGTCCCACCCTGCTCGCCCCTCGCCCGCAGGCCCCCGTGGCCCGGGTCGTACTCCCCGGTCACTGCGCCCTGGCCCCGAGCTTCCTCGGGGTCCTGGTGGGGTGGTGGGGCTGGCAGGCCACCCTCCTCCCACTGCGTGTGCACGTGGGCTGTGCGTGTCGGTGTGGTGTGGCGTGTGCCTGTGGGCTGCGTGTGCACACGGGTCCCTTGGCCCCAGTGCTCCCGCAGCTGCGGTGGGGGTGTCTCCACACGGGAGGTGCAGTGCACAGACACGCGGGACCTCCGGCCGCTGCGGCCCTTCCACTGCCAGCTGGGGCCCGCCGAGCCGCCCGCCCGCCAGCCGTGCGGTGTCCAGCCCTGCCTGAGCTGGTACATCTCCTCCTGGAGGGAGGTGAGGCCTGGGGTCAGGGGTGGGGGGCATCCCGACCCTGGCATGCCATGACTCCTGCCTGCCCGCAGTGCTCTGAGGCCTGCGGCGGTGGAGAGCAGCAGCGCCTGGTGACCTGCCCGGAGCTGGGCCTCTGTGAGGAGGCACTGAGGCCCAATAGTTCGCAGCCTTGCAACATGCAGCCCTGCACACAGTGGGTGGTGGGGCCCTGGGGCCAGGTGAGGAGGCGCGGGTGCCGTGGGTGCTGGGGCCCTGGGGCTGGGCGAGGGGGCGCGGGTGCCGTGGGTGGTGGGGCCTGCCAGTGGGCTGGGGGGCAGGGCGCTTGCTGCCAGGCCTGCGTGGAGTTGAGCGGTTGGGGACCCATCTTGTTAGCACTGCGGGGGATGGGCAGGGCCCTGTTCGTAAGGGCTCCTAGGGGAGTTGTCTGGAGGATGTGAGGATGGGGACGAGCTTACCCTCAGGTCAGGCACAGTGCTGGCTCCAGTTACGTTTGCTTTACGGCTGTTTAATGCCTCGGCCCAGCTGGCGGGACTGGGGCTGTCTGCCTCCCTTCCCTCCCCGGGCACCGTGTGCCCCGCCATATGCCTGTCCCGTGGGCCCCGGGGTGGACGGACCCTCCAGGCCTGAGGTGGCTCCTGGAGATGCCCACTCCCAGCCCGAGGGCCAGCTGGACACTCACCGCTCCACAGTGCTCAGCCTCCTGCGGGGGTGGCGTCCAGCGGCGCCTGGTCAAGTGTGTCAACACCCAGACGGAGCTGCCCGAGGAAGATGGACTCCTGTGTGGCCACGAGACCCGGCCTGAGAGCTCCCAGCCATGTGGGCCCCAGGACTGTGCGCCCCCTGTCACCTCCCGTGAGTGCCCCGCAGTGGAGACAGGGACTATGGGGAGAGGGGACACGGACCACCCCCCACAGGCTGGGCTGACCGACTCGGGCCACAGGAGGAGCCAGTGTGCCGGGCCCGGCCACGGCGGGATGTGGGGTGGGCAAAGGCCTGGAGGCACCAGGCCTCGCTGTGCCAGGACCTGCCAGGGAGGTGCTGGCACTACTCACAGGCCCTGCGGCTGCCGGGCCGGGTCTCTGGCTTCATCTGGAAACCTGGGCCAGCCTGCCAGCCCCAGCAGATCAGGGTGAGGGCAGAGGGCAGCAACTCCAGGCCAGGGCAGCCCTTCCAGCAACGGGTTCACGTGTGACGTGGCTGCAGCTCTTTGAGGCCCAGGGACGCCGCAGGGGAGCCCTCAGCGAGGGGGTGGGAATGGCCGGGCCCCCGTCTGACCTGTCCTCCGCCCCAGGCTGCGAGCAGGACCGGCTGTCCCCTGGCTTCTGCGAGACGCTGCGCCTGCTGGGCCGGTGCCAGCTGCCCACCATCCGCAGCCAGTGCTGCCGCGCGTGCCCCCAGCCTGGCTCTGGAGCCGCACCCCATAGCCATTAGTGTGACGCCCGCTGCGACCCACCAGCTGCCCTGCCGGACACGGTGATCTCAGACCTCAGTGCCCACCGCGGCCGCGGGAGCTGCCCCACACACCCTAATGGTGCTAACCTGGCCCCTGCCTGTGGCAGGCGGGACCACCTAGAGAAAGTACTTCTTTAAAATCCTGTGTGTTATTATTATTGTTATTATTTTATTATTATTATAAACGAGCACCTACCACTGCCAAGCGGCGCACCGCTTCTTGACTTGGGGCTGAAGCCAGACCCCGCATGGCAGTCGGCACCCCTCATGGGCCCTCTGGATCTCACAGGAGCCCATGTGCTGTGAGAACAGGGGCAGGCGAGCCCCGGGGTGGGCAGCCCCTCAGGATGGGTAGCGGGTCACTGGCTACAAAGACCCAGTGTCTCTGCTCTCCTCCCTCCATGCCCCACGGAGCCTGGGCTCTGCCTGCCCACATGGAAGCTCTCAGACACCTGATTCCACAGGACTCGACACCTCCCCCCACCCCCCAGCCAGGGATCACCAGCAGGGGGTTGACCCAGGGGGCTGGGGCCCGAGGGCCTGGGACACCCTATGCCTTCTAGGCCATCACCTCATTGGGGGGCACTGTCGGACCCCTGCTAACTCAGGGACCTGGGACCCCGTTGATGGGAATAGACAAGGTCAGACGTGCCAGCCACACCATCCTGGGCCCCCAGGAGCCTTCCTTGCCGTGTGCTCAGGCTCTGCCACCCCTCCAGGCTGACTCGGCCTGGCCCCTGGCAGAACCCCCTCCCTCTGCCTGCAAACCCAGTTCCACGAATCAGATCCGGGGACAGCCAGGCACTGATGGCCTGGCCAGCTGGAGCTACTCCGAACTCGGGCCTGACCCTTGCAGCACCAGCAGCCCAGCCCTGGAGGGTCCTCCCTTCTCCAGGCCCCATCACACCGCAGGGCACACTGCCCCACGTGTGCAGGGCATGTGCTCTGGGCCTGGGACTGCATGTCTGGGTTGGCGGGCCGAGAACACTGACCCTCTCGTGGGATTAAGACCAAGGAGCAGCGCTGGAGGCTGGGGCCC
Source organism: Solenodon paradoxus (assembly GCA_004363575.1). Lineage (NCBI taxonomy): Eukaryota > Metazoa > Chordata > Mammalia > Eulipotyphla > Solenodontidae > Solenodon > Solenodon paradoxus. Next base: position 11,046 of record RJWH01009864.1, read on the forward strand.
TCGGGGTGTCTGGCCTCCCTGCGTGCAGGGCACACGCTAGGGGCGTGTGGTGTGCGGGGCGGCCCCTCAGGCACATCTAATCCTCACACTGCCAGGAGGGCGTCCTGGCTGAGAGGGAGCGAGTGGCCCGGTTCACGTCCTGCTTCGCAGCCCCAGCTCTGGCCCCACTGAGCAGGCCTGTGGGCAGTCTGTGAGGTGACTCAAGACAGCAGTGGCTGGGGCGGGGCCCAGATGGCTTCCTGTCCTGTTTGCCACAGCCCGCCGACCCAAGGAGACCCTGGGGACCTGCTGAACTAGCCGTCCAGGGCTCAGACAAGGTGGCCAGGGTGGCTGCCCAAGCAGGGCCTCTGGTCACCTGCCCCCAGCAGGGCTGTGGGACAGAGGGGGTCGGCCCAGCGCTGCCTCAGGAACCCAGCCTCACGGAACCCACATCCGGGAGCCCTGGAAGGGGCCCTCCCTCCCACCCCCCCCGGAAAGACATTTGGTCTTAATCACCATCTGTTTTTCCCGTGGAGGGCAGTGTCCCGAGTGGCAGCTGGGTCTGAGCTGTCAGCCCGGACAGGAGCAAACACCCATGACTCAGGCACAGCTGACGAGGCGCGGCCCTGGGCTGGGTGGCTCCGGACAAGAAGTCTTGGTCCTATGTCCTGCAGCCTGGCCTCGCTCAGCCCAGGTCAACAGTGCTCACGAAGGCATCGTCCTGATGGGCCAGTCGAGCGCAGGCCCTGGACCACCGAGCCCCAAGGACCGGGGCCGAGCCTGTCCCTGCGGCCACAGCTGCACACAGAGCTGAGTGTGGCACAAAGCAGTCGTTTATTTTGCCTTTTATTACAGTGATTCCCAGCTTTCACTGGCAGCTGCGCAGAAGCCGCGGGAATAATAGGAAAGTCCTCCAGGTGCCGAGTCCCCCCCGTCGGGTCCGGCCCGCCGAGGCCCAGCGCGAGGGCAGGGTTGGTGCAGGACGCGACATCCAGTCGGACGGGAGGAAGCGGCCGGCTGTGTGCTGAGCCCCCCTCCTATGTGGATGTACTTAGCTGGAGGCAGCGCTGCTGCCGCGGTCAGCGGGGCTTAGGGGCCGCGTGCCAGCTCGGGCGGCTGGAGGTTCGGCACACAAATCCACAGGGGTGTCGCCGTCACTTGTTACACAAAATAGAGGTTCATCATCTAGAAAACGTGATAAAAACTGCCTATAAAAATATAAACTGTAGTGGAAATATATAAAAATAATCTCAGACCTTCAACCCATAAAAAACAAGGTCCCCCAGGCTCCAGCTGCACACACCCCCTCGGCCGTGTGTGGGGTGTGTGGGCTCAGACGGGTGGGCAGGTCCCACAACTGTGGAGGAAACTGAGTCATCCTGTCCCGTCTGGACCAAGAGCTCAGCTGGAACCCCCGCCGGACCGGCAGGGCCAGGGCTGGCACAGGTGCATCCGGCTGCCTGGCGTGCGGTGCAGGCTGGCGCCTCCGAACCACGGGACCAAACTTGAGGGCAGGGCTGTTGGGCCGCAGACCAGCACTCAGCCCTCAGGGCCTCTGGCCACCGGCTCCAAACTGGAGGGGGAGGGTGCCTGACAGAGACCGGCTCCCTTTGCGGTGGGAATCAAATTAACCAGCTTGACTGAAGACAGACACGGCAGGGCCTGGCCTGGTTCTGCCGGGAACAGTAATGAGACGATGGGATGTGGAGAAAGGGCGTCTTGAAACGACGAAGCTTCAATTCTGTTCTCAGTCTGAGTGTCCGTCAGCCATGGTTACTTACTCAGGCGTCACAAGCCACCCGGAGCCATATCTGTTATCAGAATGCCGTGCCTGGGCAGGCTTCGGGGTCCACTGAAATGAGGTGAAGCCGCTTCCTCAACCCAGCCCTCTCCAGGGTTTCACCACTATGGTCCCACAGCGGCCTAGAGGCCCGTGTCCCCAGTGGTGATGGACGCCCTCACTCGGGGAGACTGGGGACGCTTCTGGGTGTGGGATGCGGCCAGGAGGGCTCGCCGAGGTGTCCAGCAGCAGCGGTGGCAAGAGCACGGGCTGTCCCCAAGAAGTAAGCTGCCACAGCCTTCCCCAGACGCTGCCGCCTCACCTACTGCCCCTCGACGGGCCTGCTCTGAGGATGATGGCCCGCGGATGGCCCTTGGTGTTCCCCACCCGCGTACCAGCAGGTCTGGTCAACCAGCAGCTTCCAGAGGCTGAGGCAACAGGGGGAAGGCTGGGCGGGCGGAGGGCGGGCCTGGAGCTGACATGGGACAAAATGGGGGTGTCTGGAGGCTGGCTCCTCCCCAGCAGGCAGGGGCAGAGGCCCCTGAAGTGTGTGCAGCTCCCACGGGATAGGCAGGTCCACACGCGGTGCTTCTCTTGAGAGCCCCGTCCACCTGTCACATTGCACCGGTCAAGTGTGCCCAAAGACCACGTGTCGGGGGACACCTGGGCCAGGCACTTAGGGCTCTGAGAGGAGGACACTACACGGTCGACAGACACGGCCAACAGGCTCCCAAGGTGGCCACTGTCCACTGAGCAGGCAGCCTGGCTCCACGGGTCGTGAGGGACAGCGACAGAGACCACCACGCAGAGCCACACAGGCCAGTGGGGCTGGGAAAGTGCAGGGGCCCTCAGGTGTCCTCCTCATCGCTGGCCAGCTCGCCCTTGTCGGGGCGGGCATCACGCTCACGCAGGACATCAGCCCGGATGACCTCCAACTCTGACAGCTCCAGCCGCACCTTCTCCAGGTGGAAGGCACGCCGGTTCCGGATCTGCCGCAGGGGGAATGGGTTCAGGTCCCCAAAGGAGATGCTGATCAGCTTCCTGCAGACAGAGGTGCATGTCAGGCCGGGGCCCAGGATGCAGCTCCATGCAGAGCCGCCACTACCGGGTGGAGTCTGGACACCCAGCGCACCTGGCTCCTCGCGGCCCCGCCCCCTCCGCCCTGGCCCCGCCCCTCGACTCGGCCCCGCCTGCTCCAGACGACTCCCAGCTGTATCCTGTTTGCTTAGGATGGACGCCCGACCTGCAGAGCCACGGGCCCACAGCACCCCGCTCTGTGGTGCGGCCCCGACACCACTCAGTGGACTGGACACTCGGGAGAACCTGGCCTGGTTTCTGCCATCGCAGCAAACCCGAATACTGCCTCGAGGCCTCCCTGGATGGATCACTGACACCCGCAGATGCAGGGAAATGCTGGTGCAGCGAGCACAGGGCTGCTCTGGCACTCGAGCTTGCCCATCTTTCACTGGCTCTTTGTGGTCATGGGGTGCCCGTATCACCCCTGTGGCCCTCTGTGCCCCCCCTCACGCCTCTGTCCCATGTGCCCACCGCATCCCCCCGTGTCCCCTGTGCCTCCCCCCAACCCGCCCACCACATCCCATTCCCTCACCCAAAGCTGGGAAGCCCTAGCCGGGACGGGGCTGGTTCTGCTCACCGGGCGTCCAGGACAGTGCGGGTGAAGTGTCGGAGGTACTTGAATATGGACATGGAGTCATGCAGCTTCAGGACCTCGTCTTCCTTGTACTTGAAAAGCGCCAGGGCGAAGCGGAAGATGACCTGTGGGCAGGAGGGTGCGTGAGTAGAGCAGAGCTGAGTGCACAGAGACCCCCTTCCAGGAGACACACCCTGCAGACGTTGCCTCAGTGGGACCCAGCACCCTGCTGGTCCCGCAGGTCTGTGAGGAGGCAGATCCAGAAATCAGCTTTAAAAAATCAAAAGCAGGGACTTTGGTTCTGAAACCGCAAAGTTCCACCCAGAGGCAGCTTTTATCTCAAGGAGGGAGCTGGGTCTTGCTCTCGGCCCAGAGGTAGGGCTCTCACTGCCCCGTGTCTGCAGGCTGCCTCTGGGTGGAAGGAGACACCCAGGTTCCCAACGGTTCAAGCAGCCCTGGAGCAAACCGCTTCCCCGCATCTGAGGGTGCTGGCCAGCACCGCCTCTTAGAAGCAGTATTTAGGGTAAAGGAAGCCGTGGATCCCCGGCTGAACACCCCTGGCTGAGAGCAGAGCAGATTAAAGGTGGAAACTAACTGCTGGACCAGGTGTGGGCAGTGCGTGATCAAGCCCCTGTGCAGAACAAATGAGATCTGTGAACGCTGTGCACTGATCTCCACCGTCCCCGCCCCATCCCGTCCTTGTACCCCGCCCAACGCCTCCTCCCCCGCCCCGCCCCCCCCCCCCCCCCCCCCCCCCCCCCCCCCCCCCCCCCCCCCCCCCCCCCCCCCCCCCCCCCCCCCCCGCCCCGCCCCGTCCCTGCACACTTGGGTAGGGAGCACCCGTGGGTGCAGCAGGTAGACCCCCCTCCTCGAAAGCAGGTGAGGAGGCCCCTCGGCAGGGAGCCGGAAGGGAGGCCGTCGGGGCGGGTTGTGGTTTATTCGGACCGTGTGCCGGCTGGCGGAAGCCCGGGAGGCCCCAAGCCTGGCCGCCCCACACCGGCGGTGCGCTGAGCCTGGGCGCCCGGCGTCGGCAGCAGACCCACCTTGGGGCCCTCGTAGAGGAAAGAGTCCCAGATCTTGAAGAGGACGTCGCTGACGACACTGTCCACGAAGACGACCAGGAACCAGTTGAAGGTGATGAGCGTGTAGTCGACGCTGTGCTGCTCCAGGTGGGCGTGCAGCCGCGGCAGCTTCTCGCCCATCAGGTCTCTGAACACCCGCTGGTCCACCTGCGGCCAAGGGCCCGTCAGTCAGCACTCGGAGGCCCCGCAGACGTGCCTCGCCCGGCTGCACAACCCGCTCGAGAGCCGGCCAGTCCCGGGGAGCCTCTGCGCTGTGCTGCAGGGGCGGCGGGCGTAGGCGGCGCCTCCACGTGGGCGGCGCTGGGAAGCTGGCTGTTTTCCTCGTACCTCGCCCAGTCTCCGCTGCTTTTAGCTGGGGCGTGGGCGGGGGCAGGCGGGGGCGGGCGGGGCGTCTCTGCAGCCTCACTCACCTTTGTGGGACATGGGGCAAATTTATCTTAAATCCACAGACTTAACTAGGTCCCCGTTTGCTTACTCCCTGGGGTTGCTAGTCCATTCGGGCCGCTGCACCCTCTGAATTCGTCCTGACTCCGGACCAGGGGCGTGCACTCATTGCAGTTGGGGAAACCGAGGCACGGGGGCTCAGGGATGTGTCCCCAGCTCTGCAGCTCACAACACCCCGCCCACAAGCTCTGTGTCTACAGAGAACCCTTCTCTGTTCCCAAAGCCACAGGCTTTCCCCTCCGGCCCACCGCGTGGCTTACACAGATTTCAGTGAAAATAACACCTGGTTGCTGTGGTCCAGGCAGCAGACCACCGTCTCCAGGACCAGGGACCAGAGACCCGAGACAGAAACAGGAACTGGGCTGGGGGGGCTGCCGCTGAGCAGATGCAGCCCCCACCCCGCCTGGGCCCTTGGGAGCTCAATCTCTGAGCCTTAGGGATCCGGCACTTCTGCAGGCTCCTCCCTGGTGACCAGGCCACCTGAGCCCAGACCTGCCCTGGGGGATGGAGGAGGGGCCCAAAGGAGGTGTGGCCGACTGGTCACAGCCAGTCCTGCAGGCGTCAGAGCCCACCAGCCCCAGGCAAGAGCCGACCTGCGCATCTGACACAGCGCCCGCCCGCAGCGCACCTGGGAGCCCAGCAGCGTCTTGGAGTAGTAGTCCCGCGGCATGAAGACCTCCACGATGGCGACCAGACACCAGAAGGCGTCCTCCTGCTCTAGATACAGGAGGGCCACCGCCACCAGCCTGCGGGAAGGAGCGGATGTGAGCGCCGGGCCAGGCAGGCAGTGCAGGGCAGGTGGCAGGGGCACAGGGCGGGCCAGGAACCACCTGCCCCAGGAACAGGGTCCTTGCCGGTGAGGCAGCTCCGAGTCTGAGAAGGGAGGGGGCGCCACCCTCCCAATGGGTCTCTGTGCACAGGGTGGGATGTTCCCACAGCAGCTGCCTCACTGAAGAGGGGTCATTGTCAGACACCGCTCTGTACACACAGCCCACCTGGCCTTCCGCTTGACTGGCTCCGGGCAGACAGGCTGCCCCGCACTCCCTGTGGGGGGGCAGAGAGGAGGGAGAGCCTGCCGCGGCCGAAGCACAAGTCACCCTCCACGTGGTTTTTAAGGGCTTTCCTTCAATAGAACAACACGAGCTCCTTGCAAATCAGACATTTAAGGGCAGAGCTGGGGAGTGGGGAGCAGGGCAGGCGGGAGTGGAAGCTGAGTGAAGGTGCTGGGCTCCCTGGCCCTGGGCCCAGCACCCACCGGTTGAGGCCCTGGCAGTAGCCGATGTCGGGGCTCCTCCAGGAGAAGGCCAGCAGCACGTTGCGCAGCTTGGCGATGCCGTCGGAGCTGGGGCCTGCGTAGTGCCGGTTGCTGGGGAGCGTGCGCAGCAGGTCCAGCTCGATCTGCTTGGAGGCAGGGCTCTGCTTCTCCAGCGCCGCCTGCAGCAGCGACTGGAAGTAGTCGGGGGCGGCCTCGTCGCGGAACTTCCTGGTGTGCAGGTGCACACACCAGCGCCACACCCGTGAGCGCAGCTCGTGCGGGACGCCCGCGCGGATCAGTCCCTTCAGCTCCGGCGAGCGCACCATCTCCCTGTTCACGGTGCTGGCGAAGTAGTTCTCCCACTTGACCCCCATGGACGCCTCCTGATTCTCCGTGAGGTGCAGCGTCTTCAGGTCCAGCGCCCGCACCCTGGCCTCCAGCTTCTCCTCCTCGTCCTCCGGGACTGTGCGGAACCCATAGATGTCATACTCGCTGCGGAGAGACGGGAGATGAGAGAGACACCCACGGGTCGAAAACCTGTTGGCCGACCCTGCTCCGCGCCACGCGGGAAGGCCTATTCGGCTGCTGTAAAGCTGGACGGTGAGCAGCTTGGAGAAAGCCAGCAGGACACTAGCCGGGCCACCCAACAGCATGGTAAAGCCTGGCCTGCATTTCAGGTCTGCAGGCCGCCGCTCGCTCTCGAGGGTGACAGACTGGGGGCAGTGTTTGTCAGGCATCGGAGTGGAGGAACAGAGCAGCCCTCCTGGCCGGAGGCACAGGAGTAAGTGTTGCTAATCCAGGTGGCCCTCTGGTCACCTTGGGGCCCAGGACACTCGCAGGGCCCTTCCAAGTAGGGAGGAGGTGGGGGCTGGCCAGAGAGGCAGGACAGAGAAGGGCTGGAAGCCGGAAACGGCGGGGTCCAGCCAGCTCTTCCTGGTGGCCACGCAGGGCAGGCCGGCAAGCTGAGGTCAGCCCGGGGCCTGGGGAGGTGTGCGGGCAGCAGAGGGGCCTGCAGGTCTCTCCCAGCTCCATTTCCAGGAACCTGGCTTTTCAGTCGTGAGGATGGTGGGGGCTTAGAGACCCACCAGACTCAGGACGTGAGATGCGTCTGCGAAGCCCAGAGAGCTTGGTGCAGTCACGCGCGGCAGCCCTGCCCACTAGCCGGCCCTCTGGGGCCTGCAGGGCGCAGCTACCTGACGAGAGGCGGCTTCACGATGGCCTGCTCGGGCAGCTCGGGGCCCTCGGCCTGCAGGGCGTCCTCCAGGAGCCGGGCGATGAGGCTATGGGTCGGGCCCCGCTCCTCCGAGCAAACGGGCGTCTGCACCTCCTGCAGCAGGACTAGGTACTTGCTCTCTATCTGGCAGACCTTGGCCTCCAGGCTGGAGTACTGCGGGAGGGGACACCGCACGCACGTTGGCGACCAGCCGCCCACCAGGCTGTCCGCAGGCCCTGTCCGGGTCCAGCAGGATGTGCTGCCAGCTGGCTGCCAGGCTGTGGACATCAGCTCTGGCCAGGGCAGGTGGAGAGCAGGCCACACACACCTGCTGGGGCCACTCTTAGGACGCTGCCCCCAGGCCAGCTCCTCCCCCAGCCCAGACAAGTCAGACCGTGGACCTTGCCGGACGCGGTCTGGGAAGTGCCCTCTGAAGCCCTTTGGGTCACGGCCACCTGTCACCCCAGCCTGTGTCCCGGGCACCGCCTCCCCATGGTGCAAACATGTAGGTTTGCACCAGGCACGGCGGGTGGGACCTCAGAGCGGCACCGGAGTTTCCCTGTCGACTCTGCAGGCCGCGGGCGTCTGTGCTCCGCCACGCCCCAGGGAGATGGGGCGCTTGGGCAGCTCAGCTCCTGGCAAGGGCGCCTCACCCACCTTTGCCAACAGGTCCCTCTCTCTCCTCTCCGCGTTTCTCCGGAGAGCCGAGAGCTCCAAGATCTCCTTGTTTAGAAATTTGTTTTGTGTTCTGTATCCCTCGAGATTATCCTGCCGGAGGAAAAGCATCAGGACACGCGGCCGCCCTCCCGGTTAACCTCTGGGCCACACTCAACGGCCGCTGGCTCGGAGCGAGCGCCTGGGGCAGAAGGCGAGTCTCCAGCCTGTGAGCCAACTCCCACGGCCTCGGCAGCCAGGGCAGCGGGTCCAGGCTGCCCCGAGCGAGCTGGGTGCCCAGAAGAGCAAACCAACTGGCACGCAAAGGTGGGACCTTTCCTGAGGCGGCTCTGGGGCAGTGAAGGCGGGGCCCCCACGAAAGGTAAGGGGGCGCCACCGAGCGGCCAACTCCGGAGGCGGCTCCTCGGATGCTGAGGGGACACCCCATCCACAAATGCCTCACCTTCAGCCTGTCCAGCTCCAGCTGAGCGTCAGCCGGGTCCGACAGGGGGCCCGACGCCGGGCCCTCGCCCTCCAGCTGCCGCGAGAGCATGATGATGGCCTGGTCCTTGGCCTGGATGGTCTCCAGCAGCATCGCCAGCTGCCCGGTCAGCTCGGCCACCTGGGCCTGCAGGCGCTCCTTCTCCAGGCCCAGTCGTTCCAGCTGCCGCACCAGCCCCCGCAGCTGCTCGTCCTTGCGCTGAAGTAGCTCCAGCGGGCCTTCGGGGGCTCCGACACACAGCCCACCTGCCATGTACTTGTCGTACTGGGAGGAACACACTGTCTGCTGCAGCAACCGCACCAGCTCCTGTGAGAGCAGGGGCACGTGGGTGGGAGGATGGGGGAGCAAGGGGCACGTGGGCGGGAGGACGGGG
>RJWH01009865.1:0-19958 GCA_004363575.1 Solenodon paradoxus
AAGGATAATCAGTAAGACAAGCTGACTACTCACTGGTGATAAATAGGTCAATTTCTGCAATCCGTAGTTTCTTCATTCCTACACAATCCGTAATCATAATTACTGCCTATACAGATTAGCTGGCAGAAATTTCAGTCAACAAGATGAAAACCATTATGTGCATTAAGCGACTACCTGTGCAGCTTTGACACTAAAATAATCAGCTGAGAGGCTAAATGGGAAGGACGGAAGGATGAGTCAGGCTGGGCTGTATACACAGTATTTCAGTGGCACCGATGTGGGCGAATTTCATTTTGAAATGGGAAAAATAGATCAACACACTCCTCACAAGACTATATATACTTTTCTGGGTGATTGAAATATATTAAAAGATGATGTAAGCTGATTTTTTCTAATCAGTCTCTTCTATTTACACTGAATTCTTTATTCTACTCTCACCATTGAGTTTTTCCTCTGCCAAAGTACCTTATGTCAGAGCCAGCAAAAGCTTTTAGTCTCTGCTTATTTGCATTCCATTTCTTAAATATGGGATATAGCCCATCAAATCAAATATCTCTTTGGCAATTTGCAATACCTCTGAATGCCTGCTGATCTTGGACATTAGGACACCTAGGGTTCCACACTTCTTTATGGCACAATCATCAAACTGTGTCCACTAAAGCTTATCTCAGATTCTAATTTTTATCTTTTTATCTCCATTCATCATTTATTTATTCAATATTGTAAAAATAAACTTAGTGAGTGCCAGCCAATATGATTTGTGCTTTGGATATAACAATGAATAATAAAAAATGCAATAAATGATTCAGATGTTTGTATAAGTACAGATCAGCATTCCTTAATTTCCTTCATTTGTTATGTCTTCTTTATGTGACACAAGTCGCAAAAAATGCAACTTCCATGAAGACATCTATTGCTTATTACAAAGTCTGTTGGTTGGTGGCTTACGATTGGCTCAGCAGTGTAATGGTGTCATGAAGGACATGTCTCTTAACTTGCTGGTTCTTATTAGTCCAGCTCTAAACATAACGTCCTCTCAAGACAGTGTTCAAAGCAGGAAGTGGAATGAGGGCCAAAAGGACTTTCTGTAGATTTTAACTTTTGCTTCTCTAGAAGCTCCCCCACGGACATCCCATTCCGTTAATTTTGCTAGAATGGAGTCACAAATTGCTGGTCAAAAGAAAACAGGGCTGCTATTATGGTTTCGATTCATCATGGTTTACTCTAGTGCTAGACCTAATTTTACCAACGAAAATCAGGCTTTTGACAGCAAAAAAAAAGGGGGACTGGTGTTGGGAAGGTAAAATTTCTGTCACAGGCTTATCCTTATGAATATTTTTTTGAACACAACGGTCAACGTTTATTAAGATCAACTGAAACACATGCACCCATGCGCGCATGCGTGCGCACGAACACACACACACACACACACACACACACACACACACACAAATAAAAACACACACATGAGGTTCCATAAAGAGATTACTCCTTTGATTGCCGTGGAAGCTGTCAACTACTACCCTACTACCAGTCAAACTTGCTACCAGCCAAACCATGTCTCATGTGTATGTTTAGAATTTTAACAAAAAATGTACTCTTACATAGACAACAATAAAATCCAAACAGTCCCGAGAACTCGATACCATTGAGCTTTTGCTTCAACAGGATATCCCTTCCTAGACTCATATCCCCAGGACTATCATGAACCCAGAACTTCAAATTTTTATTACCCATGTTTAGGATAAAGCTATATATATAATTATTTGCTAAACTCTTTGATCCTAAGAGGGAGGCACTAATTTCTGACTAGTACCAGATTCTCAGACTAGTGCCTTGGTCCCAGAATGATTCAAACATATCACCTCATCAATTGAACCTTTGGGTTGGAGCTGAGTTGCGAAAACCTGAGACGTGATGGTTCTTCATTTCATTAGTTTGTAGGGTCAAGTCCTTTTGAAATGTTTTATATTTTCCTTCTTCCTTCCAATTTTCATGCTTACAAAGTTGATTAATACTTGTCTCAATTAACCAGTCCTTGAAACATCTTTGTACTCAGTCATCTGACACACTCCACCCTCATTTCAATAAAGATAATACAGATTCTCTTGCTCCAGTTCTCAGGCCTTCCTGAGAACCAGTCAGCCCCTGTCCCTCAGAACAGAATAAGCACCACTAAGAGGTGCTTTCATAACACACTAGACTCTTTCTTCACACTATACCATGTTTATTACTAATTGACCTATGCTGCGAAGTGTTTTATTTATAAATTCTTATTGCATCCTCTCAATAGTATTTTGAAGTTGTTCTCCTTATCCTTCTGATAAATGAACTCTTAGAGAGGTTTAAAGACTTAATTAAGGTCATTCAAGTCGTAGGGGTACAGCTAGGATTCTACAACTGACCCAACTTGCCCATGAACTTCACCTGCACACGCCTCTGTTACCATTTGATAAAACTACTTTTGTCTTCATGTTGGAGAAATCGAATGCAGATCCAGGGATAGAGGCCCAGGCTAATGATACCCAAATGATTATAAGTACCCCTGCCTGAAATGGAGTTGAGGTAAGGTCTGTGGCTAGAGCAGATACCGTTAGTGTCCAGGCCATATCCTCTTGGCCTACTTTAGAGGTTACTTGCAAGAAATCCCCTTACATACTCTTTTCATTTCTTTTTGCCTAAGGGTATTCTCTGGTCTTGAGATCATGCAGGCCTGGTCGGTCAGATAAGTGACTCTGAGATGACCCTTAAGCAATGAAGAAAGAGTTTCCTAGCCTGTTGGTGGAAAAATTCTGAGGTATCCTCCATGTACTCCCACAAAGAGTACCCAGTGAGGCTGAGCCCCAGTTACCTATTATAGTCACCTACTCATGAACTCATCACCACTGACTTCCCTTTTCCCCCTACAGTCACAATAAGCACTCTCTCATAAAGCAGATCATTTAGATATTATATATTATATTTAATTCACAATATCCAAGAGAATACAACTATCTACCTAGCTAAAGCCTGGTATGACAAGCACTGACCTTCTCATGATCACATACAATTCCACCTGAATCTGAGCCTCTTACTACAGTCCTTCCTCTGACTACACAGTGACTGCTACCTGCAGAAGGCACTGTAGATCAGTGTGATTTCCATGGAGCATGTGAACACACCCAGGTATTGAGGTAGCGAATGTGTAGCACCTACCAGTGTCTGGGGTACCACCTGTTCTAAGGCTGTTGCTGTGAGGCATCCCATAAACACTGTCCTGTCAGTCCCTCCTTGCTGTAACATTAGCACCAGGACCAAGTCTATTCAAAGTAGTGGCTTGCAAGCTGGGCTGACACCAGCATCAGATTGCTCTGACCTAAGACGTTCAAGGAAATATTTGCCAGTACAGATACAAGTAAAGAACAATTTCAACTTCAGCGCAAAATCAGTGTCAGCTGAGGAATGTGGTTTCCAGCTATTTGCCTATCAAAGCACCGTGGATGATCCACGTGACAGAAGCAACAATGGAGGAATCTAGGCCACAGATAATGGATGGTGACTGATTTCTCTAAGTCCATCATAATCATATGGGGACTGATGTTGGCCCCAACCCATGGAACTTGCTCAAAACCAGACATAGGACCTTTCTAGGCAGCTCGACAGTAACTGAAGATTAACCACCAGATCAGGGAACCGTGGGCTTCTAAGGACATCTAGCACTCCACATCCGATACCTTGCAGATTCTAAGATTCCTTCATGCGGCAAATATGAACATGGTCTCACCTCCCTGCACTGGCTCCTACAGCAGAATATCTGCCCCCATTCTGACTGTCCCAGAAGGTCACACAGTGATGAACTAGGACAGTAATCCAGATCACTTCCATTTGGGTTGCTTTCTTGTCATTCACATCTCTGTTCACATGTCATGTTCTAAAGGAAGCTGTTTCAGGCGACATGCATTAGGCTACCAGCAATAGGAAAACTAACCCAAATGGCTCAGTATAAGGGGGTATTTATCTCACATAAGAAGTGACTCAAGGACTTCTGTGATCCAGGCTCTCTGCCATCCTCAGGCTTCCCCCTGACAATTCAAAGGAGCCTCCAGCAGTTCCAAGCATCAATCCTCAAGCAGCAACTAAAGGAGAGAACTCCTGTCCCTTATGTCCTTGTGCAACATAGAGAAAAATGGTTCTGGTAGTCTCCAGCCAACTTCCTCTTGAATTTCATTGGCCCATCCATAAATAAATCACTAAGAGGGCTAGAACCACCAAAGTGACTCGACTAGTCAAGATTTACCTTCTGGAGAGGGAGGGAGATGGGCCTGGCTTTTAATGAAGCACATGGCCACTTGATTTGAAGGAAAAAAAAAAGGGTTCTTTTAGTACAGAAAGGGGTGCTATGGCTCTCATGGGAGCAATTTACAGTGCTATGCACCAATCTTAATTTTTCCTCACCTCCTCAATTTCTTCTTTACATCCTGCTCTTTGTTCCTTTGGAGATTCTTTACCTTTTAAAAGCTATATTACTTGTTTATTTGTTCCCCCCCGCCCCAAACACCACTGTAATTATGTCGGATCTATGTAGGGACAGAGTTTGAGGATGCTCAATAAATATTTGCTGAATGATGAATGATGATCACAAGAGCTTCCTAAATGATCTTATCAGAAAGCAAAGTGGGGGGTGGAAATCGGCAGAGTCTGAGACAGACCAAGATGGAAGCATGGCTACTTCTCAGTTTATTGTCTTAACTTCAGGCAATTAGACATCTAAACAGAGCGTCACAACTTCAGGCAGGTTACAACTTCCAGCAAATAAACCTGATCATTTCAAGAAGATTTCATTATCAGCTTTGTGAAAGGGAATCTGGTAGAAATCTGGATAATTTTTAGTAGCCATCCAGAGCAATGCTTATCTTTGCTAGTGAACACTCAGATGACTTTGGTCTTTCAGTTCATATCTCTGGACAAAAATGGGTACTGATAATATATCACATTTTCATTTCCTGAATTTACTACTCGTGTAGCATCTATTTTGTCCCTCTTATTGCAAATTTCCACAAAAAGGATATCAAGAAATATCAACCGCAGAACATGCATATGTAAATAGGAAGGCAAATATGGAAGATTCCTCAATTATGGAATTCACTTTACAAGAAAGAAATATGGTAGTGCACACCCACCCAATGTCATGACTGCAGTGCCTAGGAAATTAAAGGGAGACCAAAGATTCTTGCAAGAGGCATTTTGTTCCACCTTCTACAAAGTTTTAAAAGGTATTTCATATCTTCCAGTTAAATTAGAGCAGGTCTATCATTATAGACCATTGCTCATCTTTCATGTTTTCCTAAGTTCTCAAAATGAAGGTAAAATATTCTGATGAGTGACGACACAGTCCTACCTTTCCAGTCTCAATCTCAGAGGCATCTCCTTAGACAAGCCCTCCCTGACCAGACTATCGACTGCTCCTCTCCCATCACACCGTCCTCCCTTATTTCCTTCTTGACATTTGTCACTAGTTGAAATCATTTCCTTATTTCCTACCTTACTTGTCTATCCTCTCTTAAACTAGACCAGCAGTTGGCACATAGCATATGCCCAATCACCATTTAAAAGTGGATCTCTTCTGAGATGTCTTTTTTTCATCTTGACCCTCATCGCCCTCATCTGGTCAGTCCTTCTCTTTCTTTCTGCTGCCTGCCCCAAAGTGATTGCCTTATAGTCTTATGGGATGGCGGTTCCCCTAAATGTTAAGTGTAGAGCTATCCTATGACCTAGCAATTTCACCTCTAGGGTTCTAGCAACAGAATAAAAAACACACATTTCACAGAAAAACGTGTTCCTTAGTGTTCACAGCAGCCTGCTCCATAATAGCCCCAAAGTGGAAATACCCCCAAATGGCCATCAAGAGGTGGGTGCATGAATGAAATGTGGTCAGTCCACGCAATAACATGTTGCCGGGCAATGAAGAAGAAGGAAATACGGACACTACAACATGGAGGAAAGTTACGCACACTGTGTAAGTGAAGAAGCCACTAGCAAGAGGCCCAGGATGTATGATTCCACCCATGTGAAGTGCTCAGGAGAGGAAATTGCAGAGATAGAAAGTAACTTAGCTGTTTAGGCCTGGGAGTTAGGAAACAAGGGAATGACTACTATTGGGTTCAAGGGTTTATTTGAAGGGTGATCAAAATATTCCACAACTGATCATAGCAATGGTTGCTCAACGCCGGATATTAAAACCATGAATTACATACACTTGGAATGGAAGAAATGTGAGGCAAGCGAATTCCATTTCAGGAAAGCTGTTACAGCAAGAACACCCTACGGAAGCGAAGAACAACAGGTCGTATCCAGACTAGTTACTTTCAAAGCACTGATCAGGGGAAGAGAACTGCAAACAAATGGAATTAGGCACAGAGGTCATCATTTCCTTTCATTCACTTGGCAAACATTGAGCCTCTGCACTACACAACTTGTTTAAAAGGTAAGGGATCACTTCCTGTTATAAAGTCTCTGCCACCCCTGCTTGGTCTTGTCCCTTCTTGTCACTCAGAGAGCACCTCTTTCTTAGATTTTGTGTTTAAATTTCTCCTGCTTTCCTTTCTAATGATTCCTGCATGATGGTTTAACTTCACATGCTTTTTTAAAAGAGGAATGAAGAGAGACAGGAAGGAACAGAGAGGAAAAAGAAGCATTAAAAAATGTACACTTCATTTTGGTTGCTCACCCACGGTCCCTGGACTTTACATGGTCAATGCCCAAGCTGCCGACTTAGTGTCTGAGTCACCAGGGCTCACCCAATTTCACATGCTTTTGAGCTGTCTATAAATAGAATCATCTTATTCAATCCATTCTCCTGGCACAAATTTTTTTCATTTAATATATTTTGAGGCTCAGCCACATTTTGATGTTTTTTTTTTTTTTTTTTTTTTTTGGTTTGGGTTTTTCCTTTCCCTGGCTCCTGGGTTTGAACCCAGGTCCTTGAGCTGTACATGGCCTACACCATAGTCACTTAGCCACCAGGGTGCACCAACAGCCACACTTTCATGTGCCACTGTAACTCACTTCCTTTCAAAAGCTTCACAGTAATCCAAACAAGTGTGGATTATATGGGCATTCACAGCATAATTTAACAGTTCGCGAGCAACCAAAAAACAGAACCCCAAGAGATGGGCAGGGGCACTTGGGAAGGGGTGGTGGACTGAGGTTGGGGCTAGGTCATAGGTGTGTGTGGTGGAAGACCCAATCTATGCTCTCTGGCCTGGACTCAGGTGCCAGAAGTCTCCTCACTTCCCAGGATGAGGAGGAGAAACTGCCTCAACATAGGACCCCAGCAAAAAGCATCAGCCCTGTTGTTCATTGCAGGTCAGCAACCTGTGCCTGTCTTTTAGGCGGTCTACCTAGTACCTCCAAGGTTCTGCAGTGTGGAAAGCAGCCACAGGCTCTATTTAAGCACCAAGGGGCTCTAAGCAGCATAAACAGGCTTCAGAATGGGAAAGAAGCAGCTTCCCAGGCAGAACAAGATCAGAGGAAGGGACAAGCGAGCCACATCTCCATAACAAAGAAATC
This sequence comes from Solenodon paradoxus, assembly GCA_004363575.1. Lineage (NCBI taxonomy): Eukaryota > Metazoa > Chordata > Mammalia > Eulipotyphla > Solenodontidae > Solenodon > Solenodon paradoxus. The sequence goes on from RJWH01009865.1 coordinate 7,549, forward strand.
CAGAGGTTTTAGACGTGCTAGTGTATAAAAGCCAGGAAGGAGAGATGCCACAATAAGGCAAGAATCAAGTCCCACGCCTCTGCCTTTGTAATTTTGTTGGATTACCCCCATTTGACAATTGTTCTTCCACAACTTGCTGGTCTGAAAAAAAATAGCTTTTCCCAATGTTGTGTCTGTCTAGCCCACAGTAGACTGAATGTAAAAAGTGGGACCATGTAGATAGGTATGTGCAACAGACCCCTGACATGATACTCAGCAAGAAAGTAACACACATCAAGGAGCAAGGCATTCCCAAAGGGGCAGGACGTGGGGCCACCAGCATCCATTGCAGCACTCATGGAAGCTATCTCTTTATTAGACAGTGAAAAGATAGATTTCACTGAACCTGATCCTTCATGGAAAATTAAATCATGCGTGCTGTGGTTGACATAGGAAGATCGTTTCTTTTATTGAGTCCAGATGAATATATTCCTCCACCCTCTTCATGCATCTGAACCTGGCTGCAGCTGACGTGTGTGGCACAGTTTTCAATCTGAGCATGCTCAGATTTGGATGTGCCTACTGACATTGTTATCACTTCAACACACACATATTGTTGAGGTTAGTTGCCATTTAAAACATGTCTTCAGAGGTTTACACTCTGATTTGGGATCGAAATGAAACGTTTATTGGCTATGCAGAAAGGCAGAGTAACAATAGAAGGACATGACCTTGTTATTAGAAAATCAAATGTCCATCACCACTGGAGGAATAAGCACCAATCCCATACTTCATGCAAAGCAACGACCCCGTGCTTCATGGGACCACCAAGGAAGATGCTCACGGTGGGGAAAAGGAGCTAACATTTTGCTGTTGAGCTAGTAAAAAAGTATTGCCTATCAATGCGAAGTTCTGCAAAGAGACTGGAGAAACTGCCAAATGTCTTAAAAAAGATGAAGGAGGCTTCAAAGGAATATGAGGCCACTGTGATCAATTCATACAGCACTATCACTAAGGAGCTAAATATTAAAGTGTCAAACTTCTTGTCAGCTCTCAACAGAAGCTCGTTCTACAGCTATATATAGTTAACAGGAAAAAAAGACAATGAGTCAAGCAGGCAATGCTAACCAAACCCAGTGCTCTTCGACGTGCCACAAAATTTGACTGTCAATACAAAAGATCTAAAAAGGATCTCCTCTACGAGTATAAGCTTACATTCAACTCATGAGAAAGCATGGAAGTGATTTAACTGGCAATCTTTTTTCCATTCTTAGCGAGACCTATTGGTGAGTCTTGACATTTTGGATTCATCAAAATATAGTCCATACAGAATACTTTGCGTGAAAGTGTCTATGTTACAAAAATATTTAACAAAGTTTTGACAGACAAATAATAGCCTTGGAGAAAATATTTGCAACAGAGAGCAGACAATTGTTGAGTATAAATAATTCACTAAGAACTCTTAAAACTTATCAAAAAAATGCCCTCTGTGGCTCAGGTGGCTAAGATGCAGGCTATGAAAGCTGTGGACCTGGGTTTGAGACCTGGAGCCAGGGAGGTAAGGGGAATTGTTCAAAAAAGGGGGAAAAATAAAAAACTGATGAAGAATCTGACGATATTTTACAGGAGGGTAAATATATTTAATTAAGGAACCCAGATATTAGGTAGGACAACACTTTTTTTTTAAAACATACGTTACATTTATCAGATGAGCAAAACATGTAAAGGGTCATACCTAACACTACTAGCTGGCAGGGATGTGAGGAAAGTACTTTTAAAATTTGCTGATGTTAGTGTTAATTATGATGGTTATTTTGGAAAGCAATCAGGTAGCATCTACTGAAATTAATATGAACATATCCTTTAGCCGAGCCATCCCTTTACGAAAAGACAAAAGCCCTACGATGAAGATATTTTTGTCAAGAGTTATAGTGCATGTCACTAGTGACCACTCCCTGTCTGCACAATTTACTGCATCACTGCCTGCTAGTCTGCCTTCTAACAGAAGTGCATGCATTACCTGGCCGGAGATCATTGCTGGATGCTGCTTGGCCACACTGGCAAAGCACTGCGAAGTTAATGCTCCTGCGGAGCCACCCGCAACCAATCACTAAGTGAATTGGTATAAATACCCCAGCTCCCTCACTTTTGGACAGGAAAATTGCAAAGCATGTTTTCCATACTGGTCCTGAGAGCTTCCCAATGGGATTAGGTTCCAAATGTCCACCAGGATAGTTGTCTGGATAATATACCTTTCCACCCCTGTTGCACTCCCCCACTAGTATTCCTTTTACTTTCCAAACAAACAAATAAACCTCCTCTCAAGGTTTCAAGGACGCTCAACTAAGATAAATTAGTGACAAAAAAAGAAGGAAAAAGGAAAGAAAAAGAAATAAAACATAAAACAAAGTGAAAATCTATTAGTGGGTAAATGAGCAAACATACTAGGTAAAATCCACATGATGGGCACGACTTGGTGGAGTAGGGGTTGGGTGCAGTCTGTGTACATCCCTAGGTCCTGGGTTCATGTCTTGGGTCCAGGGAGAACCACCAAATGAACAACTAAATAAAACAGATGAATGCTTCTTCCTCCTCTCTGTTCCTGCCTGCCTGCCTTCTTGCCTTCATTCCTGCCTGCACCTTCCCTTTAAAAGATCCACATGATGAAACATTCAGCAATTTTCATACCAAGTTAATTCATGCCATATCAGTTTTAGTTACTTTATAAAGAGTCACTGAATGAGCAAAACAAGATGCAGAAGAGTAGGTTTAATATGACCTCAATTTTATGAACAATGACTCAAACTTATGTGCATGTATTTATCTCAGGTCTCTTAACTTTGGCACTACTGACATTTTGGGTCAGAGGATTCTTTGGTGTGGGTGCTTGTCCTGTGCACTGTAGGATATTTATCATATACCTGAACTCTACCCATCACATGCCAGTAGCACTGCTTCAGCTGTGACAACCAATATGTTTACAGATCTAGCACACAGGTCCTAGTAACAACAAGTGTTGGTGAGGGGGTGGAGAAAAGGAAACCCCTATATACTGCTGTGGGAATGTAAATTAGTGCAGTCACTTTGGAACACTGTATGGAGGTTCTTCAAAATGTCAAAAGTAGAACTACCATATGATCCAGCAGTTTCATTTCTAGGTCTCTGAATACGGAAACACTAATTCAGAGCCTATGCACTCTATATGCATTGCAGTATTATTTACAATAGCCAAGAATTAGAAATTATCTAAGGGCCCATCATCAGATAAAGGAGAGGTGATCTCTACACAAAGAAAAACTAGCTAACCCTAAAGGGATGGAATGCTACCATTTGCAGCAACTGGATAGAACTAGAGGGGAGTATGCTAAGTGAAACAAGTCAGAAAGAGAAAGACAAATACCAGATGACCTCATTCCTGTGTGTAATGTAAAGAAACAAAGCCAATGATACAGACAAAAAAACAAAAACAAAAACAAAAAAAACCCTTAGACACGGATAACAGGACACAGTTCCCAGAGCAGGTTGAGAGTAGGTTCCAGTGGACAGTGGTAGAACACATCAAAATCTGATGGTGTATGCGGTGCGTTGATGAAGAGTCAATATGCACATCTAAAGCTTATACCGTGTTATAAATCAAAGTTGCCTCAATAAAAGGGGAAAAATCACATATCTGTGTATATATAAATATGCATGTGTACAATTGGTATGTTACATGAACATGAGGAATACATACAGAAGGATTATGCATTAGGTCTTTAACATAAGCTACATTTGGGGATAAAAATGCAAAATGAGCAGATAGGAGAGGAGAAAGGAAATTATAATGAGAGCAAAAAAAGCAAAATTCTTACAAAAATAGACTGGTAAATATTTATATGCATTTATACAAAATACTGATAAACTGAAAACACGAAATATTGTGTTGCTAGAAGAGGAAGGCTTGACTGGAACTTTACTCGTGGCCCAGCACTGGGTACCATTTTTTTTATGTGCCTGGTACATCTCTTGCTATTAGAACCTGCCTCTCTCCCAGTTCATATAATTCTGATGTGACTGACAAGCCCAAAACATCACCTGGGCCACAAGGGGGAAATTTGCTGAAGGATTGCTAACCACGGTCCTCCATCCTTCTTTCCACAATGATTGGGTGCTGGGTCAAAAAGATCCTTACACAGGATATTGAATCGTAAGCTATGAGGCTGAAAGGTTTGGGTTGCCTTTGGTCACCTTTCCCATCCATTTGTAGGAGGAGAAATTGGAGTCAGCACGCCAAGAATAGCATAAGAGGACAGAACAGACATTGAATGAAAGAGGGGGAAAAAAGAGAAGGGAGATTGAGAGCATTATTTAAGACCCTGGAAATAGTTGAAATTAATTTAACCCTAAGACTTCTCAACTATTCTACAAACCACGAAAGCTCCCTGTTATTTTCTTTGCCTTCACTCATCTGAATCATACTTCTCTTAGTGGTACCCAGAAAGCCCCTGACTAATGCAAGTGAATTCATTCACAGTGGGCATGATGAGATGCTATTTAATAGAGATCACATAGAACATAGCTTGGCATGGGCACACATTGTATACATTTCTGTTCAAAGTGATTCTTTGGTGCTCTGGAAAATTTCAAAGAGGTGAATTTAGAATGGATCCTCTATGAGTTAATAAAAACCGTTTGGCAAAGTAGGGGTGGGATCTAGAGTACGCACGCAGTTTGCTTTTCATAACAAATGAAGACTCCCAAGGAAGAATGACATTTTGCTCACCTGTTTAGTGCTGTGGTGCCCAGTGGCTGCACACAGGTGCTATGCTACTTGTCATACCTCGCTGTGAGGTTTCTGTGACACCACAGCATGAGCTGCTTGGATGAATGCACATGACCCTCATGCAAATGCATCCAGAGTGTGGGTGTGGGAAGGAACACTTGTGCATCTACCCTTAGCCTGTGGGGTTGGCGAACTAAAGGCCAGGCTCCCTCCTTGTGCCCTGGCCAGGGGGATGGTAAGATGCAGCTCCTGAGTCTCCTGTGACAGTCCTGGCTTCCCAGGCACATGTCACCTATGGCAGATGCTGTCTCAGTAAAATCTCTGCATTGGTGTTTCCTTATTTCCAGATTTACCAGTGTCTCACCCCCTTATTTCCCTTGCCTATATCCTTGGATCAGGTCTGAACACACAAGCCTTTTTCTCAGCTCTGTTTTTGCAAAGTCCTAGGCTGAGATAGACAGATCCCCGTACAATCAGTAATACTATTCTGTGATGTTGCCAGTCCGTCTTCATATACTTTGCACAAAGTAGCTTGGCAGTATTTCTTCATCCACAGGAAGAAAAAAAACATACTAGCACTTTTACCTTAACGTCAAGGTATAAGTCTTCAGGGTCAAGAAGATATTTACAGGTCCTGCGAGGTCCAAGAGCAGAAGAATGGGAGGCGGAAGTAGGTGAAAGAAACCCAGGCTGAAATTGAACAGAACCACCTGCAGAGGGAGGAGTTCAAGGGCAAGGACACGGCAGCACTGAAGTGAAGGAGACTCAGAAGATGGTCATCCTGTAAATCTACTTCCATCACAACAGGGACGAAGTTCTGCAGCAGCTCTTGGTCTTTGTCTGTGACATCTGGCCCCAAATCCATGAACATTATCACTAAATGGATAGTGAGGAAGAAAGAAGTGTCTGTTCCATGGGTGGGCATTTCAAATGCCTTCATGGAATGCAAAACTTTAGCAAAGCTTGAATTAATATTTTTACGAAAAGGCAGTAGATTAGTTCTGTATATCAAATAGTCGATCCCTTCACATTTTGAAGAATAGCAAATCTAGTTTCTCTGTAAACACTTAGAGCTTATCCAAAGATTTCATCTTTTTTACCTCATTTTCTTAGAAATGTAATGGGTAGATGTTGTACTGATAATTTAAAAGCAAAGACTCTTGGTCGTGGAATAAAAAAGGATATTTAGATAGCTAAAATATCCCAAACACATCACGTGGATCACCCGAACAAGATTAGTGGATTCTGAGAAGCTTGATGGACAGAAGAATGAAGCACTGTGTATAATGTCAATCCAGGGAAGGACTGAGTGATAACTTCTATCAGAGTTGTGGAATTATTAACATAGAAAACAAATAAACAAAAAAAGTAGAAAAAAAAGAGATTCAGTAGAAAGATCAAAAAGAGGTGCCCATTGCAGAATTCAAGGTGAGGTCTTTGGCTGTGGTACTGAGGTTAACTGAGTGATCCCATACTCTACTGCATGACTGGACTTTCAGGGAAATGGTGCATTCAAAAGGAAAATGCAAGTTCTGACAGGGGGCCTGGGGAAAGGCCCACAGGTTATGAAAGCTTGCTCATGAGGAAATATGGTGTGGCTACATTAGGCTACTGATTTTAACTAAATATAGACTTCATGCAGCTAGATTTACTTTGATGCATTGAGAAGTGAAATAGATGCTCTCTGGTATGGATTCCGTCCCTCTATCTTGAAAACCATACACAGGGCCAGCTTCATGAAATCTTCCTTCTCATCTTAATTGCATGACTTCAGTCAAAAAATAAGTGCCAGGGACAGGGCTAGGACTAGGCATGGGAGAAGTATGAGAGAAAAGAAAAAAGGAGACTGATTGTCTTCGTTGTGATTCCTGTTGCATCTGTTGGTTTTTAAAAAATGATTTACTTAGAGGAAGGAAGCAGCAGGCAGGAATGGAGGCAAGTAAGTAGGCAGACAGAGTGAGAGGGTAACGAAGCATTAATCCATCCATTTAGTTGCTCATGTTGGTTGTTTACTCCTGTCCTGGGTGATGAACCTGGATTCTTGGGCTTTACGTGGACTAGACTGTCAGAGCCACAAACTTATCGGCTAAGCCACCAGGTGTGCTCCTGTTATGCTTGTTTATTCTCTGGACTCTGTAAGTCAACCTCTGGAGAGGAGTTGGTTCTGGATCAAGGAGGGCAGGAGACTAGCAGGCTATGATGTCTTTTCCCTTCCTTCCTTTTCTTCTAGATTTCTACATACAGATATGTGTGTTGAGGATGAAGACAGAGGGAAAGAGGCTGGCCGACTCTGAATTTCCCAGATGCAACAGAAGCTGCCAAATGAACTTAAAATTCCTCCATCTTGGAGGCTCCTAATGAGGTTGTCACATTGTAACCCACGCTCAAGTTGATACAAGTCTACAGGAGTCTTTCCCCTAAATATATTTCCTTTATCCTGGATATTATAGAGCAGGTTTGGGTGCATGCACAATATACCAGTAAGAGTACATTTCAACAGTAGCTTTCATTACAAATCAAAATAGTGATTCTTTTTGTTCTAGTTTTTAATCCCAAATCTTCATTCCATGGAGTCTATAAAAGCCTGAATTTGTCTATTATTTTTGTACTTTATAATTTCAAATCAGGTAAAAATGTAAAATGCTAAATGGCCATAATGTACAGGTTGGTGAGAATCAGAAGACTTTATACAAGAATATGAGAAATTATAATCCTGAAATTTCATTTTAACATGGCACACCTTAAAGCGTAGATGTAGGAATGACAATAGCAAATCTATTTCTCTATTTTTGATTAACATTGTTCATGCTTGGCTTATAACATGAGAAAATGATTGAAATAATAAATCTACATTTGATTCCAATATAGTCATTTCCCCTGGAAGGACAATGTAATCATTTGAATGAGATAGTTAGGAACATTTTTTATGAAAGCAGCATGGAACATATGGTTACCCATATAAAAATATCAGAAGAAAAAGTTCAATTTAAATGTAATAAGATAATACTATTACAATTATTCCTGGAAAGATATCGATGTAATTGACCAAGTTGAAAACTCTTTTTCAATGTTTTTCAGATTATCTGTATGTAGGAAAACAAATGTTCCTGTTCAAGGATGAAATAAACCATAATTAACATGAGCAAAAATTACAAACATACTATATGTTGGCACATTTAATTTAGTTCTGCATAAAAACTCAATTGCAAAGTTGAATACACGTCCCAAAGTTGATTATTTTCACATACATGTAAAACCCCGAAGTGCTTATGAAAGAAATGTCACACAATTTTTATGTCCAAAAAAAAAGAAAAACTCAGAGTAATGAAACACAGGATTATGGAATCACCTCTTAAATCTAAACAGCAATTCCTTCCCAAGTGGTTTCAAAGCTTCTGCAGCCTTCTGAGCTCTGAGTGCTTCACCAGAAAAGACTTCTGAAAACACCTAAAAATTTGCAATGGAGGTATTGGGGAGCAGAAAGAATGTACCTCATATTGGGGACTCAGTGGGAATTTGGGAGTCCTACTCATCTGGAGTCCCTGTACACATGCCATTTCCCCAGCGATCCCAAGTCAAGACAGTCAGAGTCACTCTCTTTCTTGCCCACAACCACTGGGTGTGAACTTCCAAGATCACATAATGAGACCCGTGGACCTGTAGAAAACACACCTGGCAGATTTTGTCATGCGGGTAGGAGCTGGGGCCTGGCACTAAACCTGACCAAGCACAGGACTGGTAGACTGGACTTTCAGAGGAAGTTAGCCACTGGGCATGCACGGTGCTCAAGGAATGGTGACGTCTATATCATTGTGTCTCATCTTCAGGATAATTAGTTCATGGAGGAAAGGAGGGGTATCCTTGCAACTCATGTGTGCATCCTCCCATGGCACTTAGCCTGGGGTAGGACCTCTGTGCACAGGAGGTGCTCCAAAGGTACTTAAAATGGCAGACTTAATTTTGAGTGGGATTATGCAGATTCTTTGTATCATCTCACCAGATGGGCACTACATGAGTAAGACCCAGGGGCAGATAAAAGGGAAGGGATCAGTACATTCGGTTGCTTAGGATGGTTGCCCCTTCTACTCAGTGGAATACTCATAAGATCGTCTGCTCTACCACCCAGTGGAGTCATCTGGAACGAGAACCACCTAGGGCCACAGAGTAAACTCCTTCTTATGTTAACAACCACCGCTGCACAGCCATGGCAACCAACATATCCCTCTGTCAACACATCTTAACTCTGCTAATTTGTGAAGCTCCAGCAGGGAAGAAGACCTGCCATACCGTGGTGGCTCAGGCAGTAAGCCAGCAGCCGGGGTGTGGACCACGTAAAGCCCAAGGACCCAGGATTGAGATTCAGAGCTGAGGGAGGGGGAAATAATCAAATCAGAAAAAAAAAAAAGTACTTCCTCCTCTTTCTTTCTTCCTTAAAAATGCTTCTGCCTCCCTGCCTTTAAAAAAAAAAAAGACAAGCTCTTACTCTCAGAGAGTTTAGTTTAATTGCAGGAAGTGAGTGCATTCAAAAAATAAACAAAACAATTGAGGACACTTGCTGAAAAGGGTTACAATGGAAAAATGTGAGGTCTTTTAGAATCATAACAGGGCCTTTCCTAACTTGGCAAGTGGTTGCTCAGCCCCAAAAGGAGTGATTCAGAAGTGCTGGAAAGTTCAATCTCCTGGTGGCAATGTTCTGAACACACCACCGGCCTCACCTTCCATGGAAAAGACAATTCCAAGCCTCATTCATTGTGGTTCCTTAGAGGATTCACGGTGGGACTGAGCCCCAGTTGCTACGTAGTGGCCTTAAGTGAATCATTAACAAGCCTGTTGTGTATTTCCCTCCCTCTCTGGCTTTCCACTGCTCCTTTCCCCCATGACACCAACTGGGAAAGGGTTGCCAGATAAAACACAGGACAACCAAATAATAGTTTTTACTACAAATACTAAAAGCAGTATTCACTGTTTATCTGCAGTGCTAATTTAATAAGGGCATTTCATATTTTTATTTGCTCAGTCTCGCAACCCTAACTTGGGAACACTAACCTAACTACTTCTTTCTCAACTTTTTGTTTCGAGCTCTATTTTGAAGGAACAGGAAGATAAGCGTCACTATTCACACAAAAGTCAGCAAGTTCTTGCTTTATTTATGGAAATAATCTGGTCAAGTTTATTAAAACTAGTCTTACTTTGCAAACAAATTGTATTAAATTGACTATCTTAGGTACAGCTAAGAAAGTTGATTTGTGAGAGAAAAATTATGTTTGCACTTTTGCAGATATTGGATTCTAATGCTATTAATTGCTCTGAAGTTTCATTTTCTCTGTGTAAATTGAATTGGAAATTCTTCGAGTTTTCTCCAACATATGGCTATGACTGCCCAAACAAATATTTCCAGTTTTTATCCCATTCTTTCTGACTTCTACTTATTAAGAACTAGGCTACCATTTTTCTGAGGCCATACAAGTCAAAGTCGTAGAACTTCAAACACTACAGAAACTGTAGCTATGTCCTGTTACAATGACCAAGGATAACCAAGCATCGCCTCCCTACTCTGCAGCTGTACATAACTGATAAAGAGTTGCCAGTAGAAATCACACATAGCCAAGGAGACGTATCATTACCTCAGAGTATAAAAGGAGCATCCCTATTGCCTCCAGCTCAGCTTTGAGTAATAATACCCCTGAGCCAGCACTGGTGCTCGCAATAAAATGCATTTTTTTCTACTTTTGAGCGCCCAGCTGTCAGTCTTCTTGCCATCTGGAGGTGCTGCACAACAGAACAACCCTCCTGACTATTACTGTTTTCCTGAATACCTGATTACATCAGAGATGTTCAAACTGCAAATGCACATGGCCTCACCCATTCCAAGATGCTTTGACTGACCTGTGGACTGGCTGCCCTTAGGCCTTTTGGCTAGATTTGTCTTAACCTTTGCTTTTCTTGTTTCCATAAAAATCCCTCTTATTATTGCTTGCATATTAAAGGATTAGCTTTGAGAACTCCAAGACATGACTCCAGAAATTGGTTACAATCTATTATCAGAACAGAAAGACTGGTTATGGGCAATAACTGGACAATTCAACTTCTGAATTTTAGGGAGCCAAATTTAGGAACTTTAGGAGAGCAAAATCTGCCACCTCAAAATATGTGTCTTTGGCAAAAGGTTTATTTCATAGGAGGGGTTGGGTGGCGGTTTCCATTTTGTAAGAGACATTTACATGTATAAATGAAAAATCTCTGTAAAATAGTCTCTTTATACTAGGGAGAGCTAATCTCTTTAACTCTTACCAGTGGAGAAGGAGGAGCCTAAATCTACATAAAAGCCATGCCCCTATTGCTGTTCCTTTCCTGGTGACCTCCAATGACTGACCTTTCTCCCTCACCCACATCTTTTGGTTCTGGCTAGAGTTATTTTAGTTGGTGACTAAAGTCATATGGTTGAGTTCCTCAGTCTTACCAGGTTTCTCAGGGGTGTACAGGAGGTATGAGTGTCATTATTAACCATCTTTTTGGTTTTATTCTCTTATTTTTTAAAAAAAGAAATAATGATCAGCAAAATAAAGTGGCCAGGCAGTTAGGAAGAAACAGAGAGTGATGTTCTAGAAACAAGATAGATGACAGCTTCATTCAGGGAGGAATGTTTACCACTTGCCAGGAGCTGTCAATGATACCAGGCACCGTCAAAATGTTTAGCACTTTTCATGAATTATCTCATTTGTTCTCACACCATCCCCATGAAGTAGGTAATATTCTCATGCCCCTATTAAATGGAATCTATCACGGTACAGCTTCTGAAGTTGTGAGATGAAAGAATGAAAGTGTACAAAGATGAATAAACTCGACCCAAGTCACCTAGTAGTGCAGCAGGTAAAAGTCAATGTGGTTTCTTGCTTTAAGTGAGTATCTCTTCACTGTGCTCCTGGGTGGGCCCAGATCCTTTATTAAGGTCTTGTCCCTTAGCCTTTAGCACTTTACTCACAGTACTACGAACTTAACTCAGAAGAATATGGAGGTAGCATGACTCGTAATTAAGGATAAATCTGCTCTGTCCAGCAGAGCACAGTCCAGATATATCCCAAGAACCCTAGTTTAGGACCTGGGGACAGGGAAACAATGAATATGAACAACCAAATAAAATAAAAAGCTTCTTTCTCTCTTTTTCTGCCTGCTTTTTCCTTTAAAAAAGAACATTACGAATAGCCAACCTCAGAATAGTTACAAATGTATCACATACCACTGAAAAAGAGGCCTATTGATGTATTTGTTTCCTCATTTAAAAACTTTGCATTGGAAAACTTCAAACATAGAGAAAACAAAATAAACTGTCATATGTCACTATCATGTAGTTTCCAAAATGGTCATCATTCTTGTCCCAGTTCTTTCCTCAGTATGTTTTCAATCAATATAGCCAATATTTCCCAGTAAAAAGAAATTCATGATGAATGTCTAACAGATAAGAACTTTTGAAAAAAAATTGCCTTAATTCTGGTATCAAGCGCAACAAAATAAATAATTTCTTAACATTATGTGTGGTAAACTGAATAATTGCCTCCAAAGATATTATGTCCTCATCCCTGCATCTTGTAAATGTTTCCTTATATGGAAAACAGGTCTTTGAAGGTGATTAAACTAAGGACTGTGAGCTGCATGGACTTATCCTGGATTT
>RJWH01009866.1:0-19953 GCA_004363575.1 Solenodon paradoxus
GGAGGGGGGAGGGAGGGAGGAGAGAGAGCCTTTGGAAATGTTACAGTCGCTGTGGTATCTGGTATCCGTCCACTAGGTGTCAGGAGAGACAAAGTTAAGGCTCCTACTGCTAGTTTCTCCCCTTGGACAGGGTAGCATTCCGCTTACAACTCAAAAGGCAACAACTGCAGCAGCTCCTTAGCAACTGCAGGTAGGATGCAATAAATACTCCAAACTATTATTGGGGGATCTGTCCATATGCTCTAAGATTTCGTTGTCATGAGGTCAAGTGACACCACTTTGTCTGCCCTGTAAAACGGTTCCGGTGGGCTGCAGTGGTGCCCCCGGGTGTTTTCCAGAGGCCCGTGGCTGAACTTGTTCTTTCTGTGCTTTCAGACAACACTCCACCTAGAGCGTGTCTCCGTGGCCTGTCACAAGATATTTTCACTTATTGGTTTTGTGAAAATTAGATACTTTTGGTGGCTTCTCTAAACACCCGTTTCTGCCTGCCTTAGTGTTCTCATGAGATAAGTCATTGTGTTTTCAGTAATATTTAATTTGCCCATTTAGAAGCCATAGGCAATTTTCTGACATCCTGCTGCTCTCTGTTCTCAAACGGATGAGCTTGGTTCCAATTACAGGTTTTTCTTTAGTTCAACTTTTAAAAAAATTTTGTTTCTGCCTGTGCAGACTGGGTGGACCTGGCAGAGGAGCACAGAAGGGTTAGACTCTAACAAAGATCATAAATGAAAAGGTCAAAGGCAGTGATGCTGGCAGATAACTCATCAGCATGGCACTGGGGTCAAGAGAGCAGAAGGGAAAATAACAAAAATGTAAAGCACTTCTTACTGTGTGGTGTGTGTATGTGGGTGCACTCTATGTGGCTTCCCAGAGCAAAACGATTCACAGATTTCTTTCCATGGCACCCCTCAGCACAGATCACTGGAGACTGCCTGTTGGTGTAGGAACAGCCTGGAAAAGACAATTAGACCAGATTTTTTAAACTGGGGTATGTGTAGGCCAAATACAGTGGAAGGCTGATTCCTGATGCTATCTCTTCAATTTCTCTTGTGACAGCTTAGTGTTATTAGTCTCATGAAGTCTTTTCAGATAACATATTTTTCGTTCTTTTTGTGGCATAGTATAGCTTTTTAATTTTTTGTATTTATGAGTTTTGCTGGCTACCTTTTTTCTTCTACTATAGAGCCTTCTGGATTTTATTCCTTCCTAAGGAACTTACAGAGGTATGAATATTTTTTGTTCTTGTTTGTCTTTTTAAAGAGAGGAAGGAAGGGAGAGAAGAAAGAAGCATTTTCAGGACAGAAGAGAAAGAAGCTTTTATTTACTTGTTTTGGTTGTTTGGATGAAACTTGACAGGTAGGGATAGAAGTGGAGAGGGAAAGACATTTGTGAAAGAAGGAATGAAATGTACTTTAACATCTACAAGTATGGATGGACCAATTATGAGTGGGAATAGGGACAGATTAGACTTAAAAATTAAATTTTCCAATGCAAAGCTTAATGCAAGTTTTTAAAGATAGACTGCTGAGTTGCTACTTCTCTAGGTGAAAGGTATGTGACTTTTTACTATGGAAAATGTTAAATAGATACAAAAGTAAGCAGAATAAGAGAACGTCTCATGTGGCCATCATCCAGTTGTTTTAGGTGTGATCTTATAGACAGTCTCGTGTTATCTACTTGACCAACGTGCACTATGTTATTTGGAAGCAAATCCCAGAAATCCTATCGTTTCATGTATATTTCATTGTGTGTTTCTAAAATATAAGGGTTCTTTACAAAACCATAACCACGATACCAAAACATAATCACACCTCAAAAAAAAAGCTGACAGTATTTCCTTAAAAAAGATTTACAGATTTTGAAGACTTACCATGACTAGGGCAGTGCTCAATCCAGAAAGCAATATGGCTGCTCCTCCAAGTATAAATATTTTGTTATTTAACTGAATGAATTTGATGTTGCATGCAGAGTTACCTAAAAAATACACAGCAGAAATGAACCAATTTTTTTTTTAGTGAGTGGTGAATGTTATAAGTCACATCGTGGACACAAAGCCATTTAGAGATACATTTTTTTTTTGAAGCATGCAATTACATCAAAAGCAGAGCTTGGAAATAATGTCTCTTGGAAGGGAAAATGGGATAGTCAATTTTCATTAAAATAAAACTGACACAATAATTTTCTCAGCCCTTTAAAGTCTTTCATAGAAATAAGAGGTCAATTTTTTTTTAATCTTTGGCACCTTTGCCTGGAACTACCCATGAAAGAGAGTGATTTTTTATTTTAAAGACTAAGGTTAAAGAGAGATAATTAAAGGAAAGGAAGAAAATAAATAGCTCAGTATACCAATAAATTGTGCCCTTCAAAAGGAACTGCATTCTATTAGAATAGATTATTATCTGGGAGTTGGTTGGAAAGGGCTGCTATTGTGGTGGAAATGTAATTATGTTATGTGGGATGCTCATGAAGGGAAGGTCATTGAAACCCAGAAGCCTCCTAGTTCCCCTGGGTCCCTTCAGCCCTGTGACATTAGCCACCTGGAGCCCTATTTGTTCAGTTGCCCATCTGATAGAATATCTAATCTCCTCATTTCCTGTGCTGTGGAAAATTATTTTATTTAGCAAGTGACTGAATCCTTTTTTGGAATAGAAATCACTGATGTACTTGAGACATTATATTTAACACAAAGTAAAGAGGAGTCTTAGATTCTGGCCCCCCCCACCCTGCTTTTTTTTGGCAGAACTTGTCCATATTCCGTGATTTTGTTTCTTTAGACAAGAGAAGTTCAGATAAAGCAGAGGTTGTTTTAGAAGGTAAATGGTTTCTGTATTTTAACTTTATTTTCTCCAGACTTACACTTCTTTAACAAGATGGGAAAGAAAAAAGGCATCTGTTAGAACAACTGTTTCTAGCGCTAGATTTTCGTTGTAATTCAGCTCCTCTGTGAGGTCACATAGCCATTCAGATCTAAGAGGACAATTGCATGTTGTAGAGTAAGACGTTGATGCTTCGTGTGCTCACTGACTTGCAATGGTGAGAAAATGGGAAGGCGCACACTTTCAGTTTTTGCACATATTTTTTTGGAAATTCAGTCGTACCAATGGGACATAGAGGCTTCACTGTGTGGGAAACAGAACTTGGCATGTATTTTGTCTTTCCTCATTTTCTTCTCCGACCAGGCCTTGCTTTTGCTCTTTGGGTTATGGCTTTTTCTTGACTGTGCTGTTGCTAAAGACATTACTTTCCTGCAAATCCAGTGCCCTTAGATCAGAAGGCTCACTTGACCTCTGGCCGCTATGGAGATCGAGCAAACATTTCAACAGATCAGACCATGTGTGCAAACTGTGGTGACATCCCCTTTATCAGTAGTGTAGCACTAGTCTTAACTGGCCTCTCTGGATGATGGCCAGAATTTGGAAGGAAAAACAAGAAGACCTTTGAGGGGTCAAAACAGCTATAAAAAACCCCATGGCCTTTCCCCTGTAAGACAAGCATCAGGAGAGGCAGCCTGATCCTAGCTTTAATCAGTAACCTTATTTCGTACACAATTCTAATAGACTTCATTATCTGTCTTGCTGGCCCACAGCAAATTAGATGAGAGGCTCTTAGCAGCAGGTCCATTGAGAGCCAGGAGAAACAACAGCTAAAAATTGGAATGTGAATGGGAAGTAGAATTTTAAAAGACATACCAAAACCGAGACTAGCTCAACTGTCTGAGGGCGATCGAGTAAAGCCTGAATGCCTCTCCTCCCTTAATATAGGAACCTGGCTTATCTATATGTCGTCCTAGCACTTAGCTCATCAAATAGTATGGACAGTAGGTTTGGGATATTTTGGAAGGCATGTATGAAAGCAAGATCCTTGTATAATTCAATAGTGCTTATAATGCTAAAATCAAGTCATTGAAATAGAAGAAAAATTAGATTATAGTCATTTTACTTGATTAAGAAGACAGGGGAAAACATCTGCTCTAAAAAAATCCTATTAAAAACACATTGGTAGATACTTAGGCATTGGATTGGTGCAGCGTGTGGTCAGTTTGCTTTTAGCTTTCTTTGAAACTACTGAACTATTTTCCAAAGTGACAGTACCATTTTGCATTTCCACGGACAGTGTTAGTTTCTGCGAGTCTGTTCTGTATCCTTGTCAGCACTTGGTACTGTCAGTTTTTAAACATTTTAATATTCTAACAGATGTGCTCTGGTATCGTTTTGGTTTTAGCTTCCAGTGCGCTTAAGAGCATGGATGCTGATCATCTTTTCATGTGCTTCTTTGCCATCTGTGTGTCTATAGTGTCTCTTCCAGCATTTGATCCTCTTAAAAAATGGGTTCCTTACTTCCCTATTATTGTATTTTCAGAATTTCTTACCAGTTCTTGGTACAAGCTTTTTATCAGGTAAGTGCTTACCCAAGTGATACATGAAAACTTATGTTGACACATAAACACACACACAAAAAAAACGATATAGAAATGTTAATAATGGCTTTATTCATAATCATTTCTGAAAACTGGAAAGAACTCAAATATTTTACAACTGGTGAATGGTTAAAGAAAGTCTAGAACATTTATAAAATGGGATACTGCATAGTAAGAAGGATGAACAAACATAGGATTCACATAACAGTATGGATGAAACTCTGATGTTTTATGCGAGGTGAAAGAGGCCTAGGTCAAATAGCATATGCCATTAGTATGATTACATTCATGTGATGTGCTGGCAAAAGCAAAACCATAGGGACGGCAAACAGATTAGTGGCTGCTAGGAGCTGCTGGGTAAGGACAGCGGTTAACCACAAAGCAGGCAGCATGAGGGAAACTTGAAGGGCGATGGAACTATTCTATATGCACTTCTACCTCTGTGGGTTTGCTCTCATTGGCCCCTTTGCCTCGTCTACCCTTCCCCCTCTCACTTCTCTAGTCTGTCATAGGTAAAATGGAAGCTATCTTGCAAGATTCAGCTCAAAATCTGCCTCCTCCCTGAAACTTTCTTAAATCATCCCATTGAGAAGTGACTCCCCCTCCTTATACTTAGTAGAATTGCAGAAAATGATGATTGCACTGACTCCAAAGACAGTGAGTAGAGCAAAAGAATAAATATGTGCACATTACGGATGCTAGGTAAATGCTGAAAGATGGGGCTGGACAATTCACTTTGTTTGACAAAGTAGAGTGTAGTGGCTGGAAAAATGAAGGTGCCATGTTATGTAGGCTTGAGTGCCAACTCTGCCATGTCCTGGTTCTGTTACAGTGGACGCCTGATTTAACCTTGACGTCTCAGTTTTCTTATCTGTGAAATTGCAACAATAATAACAATTCCTCGTGGCTGTTGTGAAGCATATGTGGATTCATCTATATAAAGTCCCCGGCACATAGGGAGCTCCATGTAAATAAGTATTAAGTGTCTTTATTTTGGCAGCACTCTTAATAGTTGCAACTAATTCTCATCAGATGGGCTTAATATATTCATTCAAAGGGTGTGTTGGTTTCAGGGGGCTATTACCATTAGGAGCAGCCGAAATAGAGGATAGCATTTACATTCATCCCATCCAGGCATGTCAGGAAGATCAGCCACACTGGTTCCATTATGGATTCTAACCTAATTCTCTGAAAATATGTCATTGCAGCCGTCATAATAGGACTTTCAAAGGGGTTGCATTGGCGAGGATGGAATGAGGGGATGTCAGCTACTGTATGGGCCTCTCTGAAGAGAATCCTTCTAGCTGGCCTGTTCTATGAGCAGCTATTTGATATTCCAGGCAGCTGCCTGACATTGCACTTTGGTGCCCCACAGTGTAATTAACAGGCACACACACAGCTGCCTTGTCAAAGAATTGGCCAGACTTAGGCAGGGTGGCGGCAGGGAGCACCCAGGATACGTTCACCACCTTGGGCTCTGAGCTTTCCCAACAGTTCTGTAACAACGCTGCAGCTGCACCCCAAGCACTTTTCAGTGTGCCGGCTGATTTCTATCCAAATGCCTTTCATTCGTGAGTTTCCACTCTCTCCTTTGTGCAGCAACACCATTAGCTTGAACTCCTCCCCGATACTGGATACTGTCGGAGTCAGCCGCGACTGGCCGGTTGGTTGTTTTTTTAATTCTCCTCTAAACCACACAAAGACGTTTTCATCTCTGTTACCACTGGCTAGAGAAATCTTGTTCTGGGGAGGAAATGTTAAGGGGAAATGTGATGTCAGGGAAGAAAGCACGGGACTGGGAATCAGGAGACCTCCTTTTTTGTTCTAGCTCATTAGTTACATGACCTTGAGAAAGTCATTTGTTCTCTCTGGGCCTTTGGATCTTGTGTGCATTTGAGATGGTTAGGTTAGAGAGGGCCTTGCTGGCATATTTGTGACTTTGGGGATTTACTTCTCATAAAGCACTTCAGGGATGCGGGATCTTGGATCCTGGATGCAGGAGACCTGATGCAAGAATCTCTGAACCTTCTCCACCCTGAAATTGCTTGTGATCAACCAGCTCCTTTTTATTTGTAGTTTTTGATTGAGGTATCATTGACATATAACATTTATTTCACGTGGACAACATAGTGCTTCCATATTTGTCTATATTGTGAAATGATCACAGAATGAGTCTAGTTAACAGCCATCCCTGTACATAGTTACAAACTAACTTTTTCTTACTAATAGGACTTTTAAGATTTTCTCTCCTAAGTAACTTGCAAATATACAGCCCAGTGTTATTAACCTTAGTTACTCTGCTGTACATTTCATCCCCAAGATTTATTTCTTTTAATTGGAAATTTGTACCTTTTCGTTTCCTTAACCCATTTCCCCCCACTCCATTTGCTCTCTGTGTCTATAAGCTTGCTGGTTGGTTTTTTTTTTTTTTTTTTTTTTAAAGTAAAGGTTTAGGGAGGAATGAAGAATGAAGGTGAGTAGCCAGGAAGGCATGAAAAGAGAGGAGGAAGCATTTTAATTTTATTTCCATTTAGTTATTCACACTGGTTGTTTCCGCTTGAACCGAGACAGAAACCAAGGGATAAGTGACTTTTGTCCTTCAGAGGCGATTGACCTAATTGCTACTCTACCAGGGTGTGCCTGTGAGCTTGTTTTCTTGTTTTTTCAGTTCTACATATAAGTGATTTCATATGGGATTTGTCTTTCTCAGTCTGACACATAGGTCTCATGCAGAATACTATCCCTGTCCTTGTAACTTCCAGCCTATCTTGTTTCCCAGCCTTGAGAGCGCTGCATAATCCTTACATGGATTTTATTCCTATTGCTCCAGCGGCTTTTGGGGAAAAGATCAAGAATGATTCTAATTGAATCTAATATTGATTCTAAGTCCAGCTTTTCCAGTCCATGCAGGGAACACTCCCCATCTCCTCCCAGACTTGCTCATGTAGACTATCTTTTGCACATTCTATGTGCCAGCCATCAGGATCCTAGTTTGAGAAACATTTGTTGGTTTTGCTAGCTGCACTCAGCTTGTTTCCCTTGAGTGGAAATGTCTCACAGCTAGTGGCCTCTCCTACAGAGCAAGGGACTGGCCCCTGTCAGTCTTACTTTATGTCTTCTGCATATGTTTATCTGTTTGAGATCAGATTGAGAACATCAGGGGTAGCTCAGATGGGGTTAGGAGAGCCTAAAAGGGAGAACAACAGCCGTAGGGTGTGTGTGGTCAGAAGGCTGAGACACAGGGCATTACAGAACTGCTGGTTTTGCCTTGGGGGGCGGGGGATGAGAGATATTTGTGAGTCAGAGCCAATTATGTTCTTCTTTCTCCATTTCTGCATTCAGTACTGTCTGACATTTTGACATTGGCCATGATAGAATTATTTTTTACCATAGAAATCAGCAAACACTACAAGCCAGGAAGTTTATTGCTTTCAGTGTTTTTCTTTCTCGTTCAGATTGTATAATTTCAATTGATCTGTGATTCTGGTAAAGGAGCCAAAATCTTCCACCCCTGAAATATGTCTTTGTGGTAAAATGTATATTTCATAGAAAGGGTGTCTGAAGGTTGGGTGGAAGTTGCTCTCTTGACACATCTAGGCGTGTAAAGAAAAATATCTCTGTAAGTGTATCTTCTTCAAAGTATGGGAAGGCCTAAACTTTTCGATTTATCAATGGAGAAAGCGTAACCTGATCTACATAATAGCCCTGCCCTTGTTTACTGTGCTCTTCCTGGTGACCCACCATGGATGACCTTCCTCTGCCCACCAAATTCCTTCTTCTCCTGCTGAAGGTAGTTAAGGTGGTAATAAAGCCACGTGGGTCATGGCTTATTGTGTTTCTCCCAGGCATACAGGTGGTATATATGTTATTATTAAATTTACTTTCTCTTGTCAATCTGCCTGCTGCTTATTTGTTTATAAGCTCAGAAGAACCCAGATGGGCAGAGGAACATTTTCTCCTGTGCCCTTAAAAGTTCAGTGGCTCTCCTCTGCCACTCCATTTTGCTATTGATCCCATAGAGAGAGTTTTTCACTTTGTCTTTTGTATTTTTCAATTCTAGACTTTACATTTGGTTCTTAACTACATCTTCTGTTTCTGTTTTTGAGAGTTTCTATTTTTGCAAGTGTTTCAAGAACTGCTCCAATTGTTTGCAGGAATATTTTTAAATGAACTGTTTTAAAGGTATTGTCAGATCATTATATTTGTGTCATGTTGATACTTGGATCTGCTGATAGTCTATTCTCAAGTGAATTGTGACTTTCCTAGTTCTTCATATGTCAAGAATTTTTGCAATTGCTTCTTGGACATCTTGACTGTGATCCTTAAGTCCTATGAAGATTGTTAATATTGTAGCAGACAATCAGCCTGGTTAGGTTGGTGCTGTAATTTCCAACCCATCTTTGTGAGCTGTAGTTCCAGTTTCAGTGAGGGTTTTCAAAGCCTTTGCGGGGCCGTTTGGATCTTGTCCACAAGTGTGCCTCCTAGTGGTCAGTGTGGGAACAGGCCAGTGGTTGCTCTTGTGGCTCAGTCTAAACGTTTTGGGCATGGTCATTAGGTTCAGATAGCACCACCCATACACAGATTGGGACTGAGCCCAGAAGTTTATGACCAACTTAATGGGATCACTTTTATGGGCCCTGCCCATCTTTACCATCTACTTAATAATTTATGACTCCCTAGATGTTTTTCAGTCCTCCAGTCAGAAATCAGGGGCTTTAGTTCACCCAGTGCGCAAGGCACTTCTGTGCCTATGCCCACTTCCAGGGCCAAGCAGTATGACACAGAAGACAGAACAATAGTAAAAGAATAATAGTGGCTTACCCCACCCTTTGGGGGACCATGGCACCACTGATCACAGGGAAAGGCTTTGGCCCACGCAATCTTTTATTTGCCACTGCCCCTGGGCTACTTTGGGGACTGGACCAGGAGAGAATTGACAAAGACCTCTGTGAGCATCATGAGCTTCATTTCCCAGTCCTTGAGACAGGATAAAAGAAGAGATTCCTGGAGCTTCCTCTGTCTGCACTGTTGCTTAATCTCAGGGTTTGGCCTGTGTTGTGTTTATGTTGGGGGCTACTGCATGGGGAGGACAGTAACCTCACTACCATTTTGGTGTTACTTCGGGGTCTGGTTTTCTTCCTCAATCTGCCTGCTGCTATTTACTTTTCAGCATCTTCAAATAGTTGCTCCGTGAATCTGCTCATGTTTTATAGCTGTGTTCAGTGGTAGATAAAGGGTGGAGTGTGCCTACTCGATTTTGCCTGGAGCTGAGGACTTTTTCTTGATTTCCTGTAGATTCAGTCATTAAACATTTATTGTTTATTTAATTACTGACTAATTGTACCAAATGTGACTGTAAGTAAGGCAACTTCTTTTTTGTTGAAGTAATTTTGATTAGCAAAGTAGTATAAATTTAGATGTGTAAGTTTGTTTTTCATCAAAAATATATGATAACACAATACATCCACCACCAAATTTCTAATAGTCCTCCATCACTGTCCATTGAAACCCCTCTACCCTTTGCTTCCACCCTTTACCTCCTTAGTGTCTGGTAACCTTAGTTCTGTTGTCCATGTCCAAGAGTTAGTTTTTGTTTTCTCTGTTTATTTGCTTGTCTATTTATATTTCACATGTGAGTGACATCAGTCAGTATTTGTCTTCCTCCTTCTGGCTTGCATCACTTAGTATAGTCCCCCCTGTTTCATCCAGGTTGTCACAAATGACATGATTTCATATTTTTCATGGATGTGTAGTATTCCATTGTATATACATACCATACTTTCTTTAGTCATTCATCTGTGGCTGGACACTTAATTTGTTTCCATTTCTTGGCTACTGTAAATAACATTGTAATAAACATGGGGATGCATTTATTGCTTTGAATTAGTAATTTTATATTTTAGGTAAATACCCTGAAATGGAATAATGGGAGCATATGGAATTTTCATTCTCAATTTTTTAAGGAATCTCTGTACTACTTTCTATAGTGGTTGCACCAACTTGCGCTAATATCCAAAATATATAAAGAATGTGTGATAGGTCCATTTTTGTTCTTTGTTCTCATGATTGCTTTGGCTATTTGAGGTCTTTTGTGATTACATACAAATTCAAACTTTTTCATTTCATATTCTTGAAAAATGCCAGTGGATTTTTGATGTGGATTACATTAAGTCTGTATATTGCTTTAGGTAAGGTGGCTATTTTAACAATATTACTTCTTCCCAACCATGAGCACGGAATATCTTTCTATCTCTTTGTTTTCTTCTTCTGTTTCTCTTAACAATGCCTTGTAGTTTTTATTGTATAGTTCTTTCACTTCCTTTGTTAAACTTATTCCAAGGTTTTGATTGTTTTTGTTTCTATCGTAAATAGGACTGCTTTCTCAATTTTTTGTCTTCTATCATATTGCTTGTATATAAAAATGCAGCATATTTTTCTATTTTAATTTTGTAGCTTGCAACTTTACTGTACCCAGTTATTAAATCGAATAGTTTCTATTATTTCTGTGTAGAATTTTCTACAGATGTTATCGTTTCATCTACAAATAGTGATAGTTTTACTTTTTGTTTTTTCAATTTGAATTCCTTCCCTTTCTTTTCTTTTTTTTGCTTTGACTAGAACCTCCAGTACGACATTGAATAGTAGTGGTGAGAGTGGATACACTGACCTTGTTCCTGATCTTGGAGTAAACACTTTCAGTTTTTCACTATTGAGTATGATAATAGGTTTATCATATATGGCCTTTATTTTGTTGAGACATGTTTCTTATATCCATATTTTATTGGGAATTTTAATCATAAATGTATGCTGAATCTTGTGAAATGATTTTTTTTTGCATCTACTTATATGATCATGTGAATTTTTCCTTCCTTTTGTTGATGTGGGGTATTACATGAATAAATTTGCATATGTTGAACAATCTTTGCATCCCCAGAAAATACCCACTTGTTCATGATGTATGATTCTTTTGACATGATGTTGAATTTAGTTCACTAATGTTTTGTTGAGGATTTTTGCATCTATGTTCATCAGAGATATTGGTCTATAGTTTTCTTATTTTGTAATATCCTTGTCTGCTTTTGGCATCAGTGTAATGTTGCCCTTATAGAAAGTACCTGGAAGTGGTGCTCCCTGGTAGAGTAGGGATTGGGCACAGTCCACATACATGTCAAGGTCCTGGGTTCATGTCCCAGGACTGTGGAGAACAATCAAGATGAACTAAATAAAATAAATTAATATGCTTCTTTTTCCTTTTTGTTCCTGCCTGCGTGGCTGCTCATCTTCATTCCTTCCTGCACCTTCCCTTAAAAAAACAAAGTATTTGGAAATGTTCCTTGTTCTTCAATTGATTGGAAGAGCTTGAGAGAGTAAGTAATAATTTTTCTCTAAAGGTTTGATAAAACTCACTAGAAGGCCATTTGGTCCTGGGCTTTTATTGTGGGGGAGACTTTTGCTTATGTCTTCAATTTCCAGGTAAAGCAAATTTTTCTAACCCTTGCCCTGAGTCTTGAACCTGGGTCCATAGGCTTTACATGGCTTTACATACCTTAGCTGCCTTAGCCATCCGAGCCACAGAGGTGTGCCATAAGGCAACTTCTCATGCAATGTCTTACGTTACTTCCAGAACAACCTGCAGTTTCTCTTTGTGTGATTCTGAACAATTAATTGCTCTACGACTTTGGGTCTCAATATCGTCATTTGTAAATTAGAAATAATAACAGTATATACCTCATTAAGTTTTTGTAAATATTAGATGAAATAATGCAGAGCCTGTGTGTGTGTGTGTGTGTGTGTGTGTGTGTATATGCTTAATAAGTGGGAGCTATATTACTAAGAAATAAACAAAAAATTCCCTTTGTATTTCATTCTCTTATAAGGAGGTATGTAGCCTCATATAAAACCCTGATATGGAATGGCCTTATGATACAGTGATTTAGAGATTTAACTTTGGGGCCAGAGGGTAAAACTCTTAATTTAGCTATTTACTATGTGATATTGAGCAAGTTATTTCCAGTAAAGTGAGTACGATTATAGTGTATATTTCACTATGGGGGAGGAATTAAAGAAGATAATACATGAAAAATGCTCAATAACTATTGACTATTAGTAGTATGTATTAACTGAATTTAGTGGCTACTGTGAGTTGCAGGGCTACTTAGTGCATATTCTGTCAATAAAATACTTGTAGATGATTTCTATAAACACATGCATTCTATATTGCATCTTGTATCATATATATGTATATACTCACACACACAAAATAATCTACAGGTATTCTATGTAGGAATATCCATTAATGCCCTGCAGGGCCTAGCTCACCATTTTCCAGTGTGCACATGCACACTCACGCTCACACATTCTGGGGTGTTTTATAACTCGTGGTGAGCACTGCCTTCTCTTCCTGAGACACCGCTCAGCCAATTGGTCTCTGTCTGCAGCAAGGCAGGACCCAGGGCCACTGTCAGGAACTGCTTTGCAACACTTGACAATGCTTACTGGGCTATACCACAGGGAAATTAATGAGGACACAGTTAATTTCGCCAGATTGACTACGGACTCTGTCACTCCTAACTTGGAGCCCTAGTCTTCAGTTCCCTTCAAGGTAACAGCTCTTGAGTCCTTGGCCTGCCTTGTCTCTGAACTAGGCTGACTGCTCACCCTGCTCTCCACAGGCGCACCATGTGCTTTGTTTCTGTTGCAAGTGGTTGCTGGAACGAGAATTGAGAGAAGTGGTTTTGCTGAGACACTGCTTTGCGGTTTGTATGACACCCTCTTTCCAGAGTAGTGCTTGGCTGCTCGTTTTCCTCTTTGGGTGCCTTGTTGTATTTCTTTTTTTCAAATCGCTGGCCCTGAGTGGAGAACCCTGCTGCTAGGCATCACATGGCCTGCACCTTAGCTGCCTCCTCCACCTGAATCACCTCATTTGTATTCCTATTTCTTTTTGTACTGCTTTGATTTAAAAATTGCTCTGTGCTGTAAGGACGTTGAAATTCCACTTCAGAGCTTGACAAAGAGTGGCATATTTGAATACTGGCTACTTAGAGCAGTAGCCTCAAAGCTCTTTATGTGATATGATTCTGTTCTCCCTGCCTCCAGTGCGCGTGCCCTTTTGGGAGACAGCACGGTGTGGCAGGTAGAACTTTGCACTGCACTCCATACGCTGATGTCAAGGCCTGGATATGTCGCCCCTGTCCTTGGAGTCATGAGGCAAGTCACGTCACTCTTCTGGGCCCCAGTTTCTGTCATCTGAATACATTGAGGTTTAGGCCTGCGCAGCTGAGCTGAGCTCAGGCCCTGATGGAGCAGATGGATACTGACAACTGCGGAGGCAAACCTCAGCAGCCTGCAAGCGCACATGATGTCCCAGGGGGCCCCACTGGGGAAGCCAGGGACTTAAGGAGTTGGTTTCTAACCAGTCCCCTTTGCTTTTCCTCTCTCAGGCTCTTGGAAACTCTGGAAACAGGAGTTCTCTGTGACACACAGAGGTTTGAGCCAGAGGATTTCTAAGGCCTTTTAACTCCAACGTTTGGGGATTATCATGGGAGGGGCTGGGCTAAAAGCAGGTGTAGGAATATTGCTGAAGCTGCCTTGTTATGTTTGGGGGCCCCAGGCAGGAGTGAAAAAAAAAATCTGTCATTTAACCTCACAGTATTTTGTTTCCTCATTTCTGCACTGTGGATAATAAACTCTGCTGTGTGCTCAGGGCAGCTGTGAGGAAAATCTGCGCCCTCCCTGACCGTCCTACCCTGGGCACCAAAATCTTTTTTAAACACTTTTTTGGTTTAGCAAATTAATTAATTATTTTTTTTGCTCCACCCCCCAACTCCCAAGCTGGGTCCATAGCCTTAGCTGCCTGAGCCACAGACGAGGGGGGATTCTATTTTTTTTAAATGTTATTGAAGGAATATTGCTTTATAACATGATATGTAGGTTTAAGGGGTGCATCACTGTCAATCAGCATCTGTATAGACAACATTAAATTCACCAGCAACAGTCCAGCTCTTCCTTCACCATAGAATTTATTCCGTTGAACCAATTGGCCCACTACTCCCCCTTCCTTTCTGGTAACCACTAATTTGATTCTATAAATTAAAAGTCTGTTTTGTTTGACTTGGTTCATTTGTTTGGTTTCTCTATAGACCACAGATGAGTGAAATCATACGATGTTTGCCTTTCTCTTTCTGACTTATCTTCTGAAGCATGATTTCCTCTAGGTCCATCCATGTTGTTGCAAATGATTAGATTTCTGCTTTTTTAATAGTTGAGATTGTTTTTAACTCATAGCTATTGTAAATCACACTACAATAGACATACATATATCGCTGCAAATTCGTGTTTTTGTGTTTTGGGGGGAAATACCCAGAAGTGGGATGATGGGATCATAAGGGATTCTCATTCTCAATTTTTTTTAAGGAAAGGTACACGCAAGAATGAAGGTGAATAGAGGCAGGCAGGCAGGAAGAGAGAAGAGGAGGAAAGTCTGTTTTATTTAGCTGTTCATCTTGGCTGTTCCCCCCACCCCCCACCCCTGCCCTGGGATGCAGACCCAGGTCCTTGGGATGTATGTGGACTGTGCCAGGCAAAGGCAGCTGACCCAATCGCTACTGCGCCAGGGTGTACCCCATTCTCAATTTTTAAAGGAATTTCCACACTGCTTTTCATAATTTTTGCACCAATTTACACTCTCACCAGCAGTGTACAAAAATTCTCTTTCCTCCACATCCTCGCCAATACTTATCTCCTGACTTTTGGATAATAGCCATTCTCACAGGTGTGAGGTACAGTATCTCGTTGTTTTGAAGAACACCAAATACTTAACTGCATTTGCCAGTTAGGGTCCATGCAATCCAGCCAATAGTCCTTGAAGACAAAACTTAGCTGAAATGTCTCAACATAGGTAAGAGTCAGATAGAATTTACCGTAGCATCATTATCTCTATCAAACTACATCACCTGTATTGTTGAGTTCTAATGTTAATTTCCAATTTCCTCTTCACTAAGGGATTGGGGGAAAACACGGAGCTCAGTTGGTTTAGAAATTGTTGCTGTTCTAGTCTATTCTGGGTTTCTATACTTTTCTCCTTGTCTAAGTCCTGCAGATCTTCTGTGTGTCCCAGGCTGTTTCTGTCTGTCTCATGCCACGGGTACTTTGGAAAGAGTACTTTGTTTTTTCTTTTATATTCAGACTCTCATTAATCAATATAGACATTAAGTATTGACTTTGAGCCATTTGCTAAGCTGGAGAGTGAGGATATAGACTAAAAAACAAATTCTTACCCTGAAGGAACTTACAGTTCAGCAGAGAAGCCACAATTGCAGTAGTGAGATCTGTCCTCTGGTAGTTTCATAGAGGGTGCCAGGGAAGTTCCCAGCATGGTTTGGAGTATTGGTGGGGCTGGTTCAAGGAAGATTGCTATCTGAGCTAAGGATTAAAGGGTAGTTGAGTTTTTTCTGGGGAAGGGGGCTGTGAGAATTTTTCTGTAAGAGGAAGCAGCATGCATCAGGTTGGGGGCATCTTTGAGCATGACATTTATAGAGAGCTACAATTGTTGATTCAAGAATAGGGATTCAAGGGCAGGTAATGGGAGATGAGGCTAGAGAGATAGGCAGAGGCTAGATCATGAAGAGCCTTGGATATCATGAAGAGAAAAGGAAACTCATTGAGGGTCTTGCAATTTGGTTGTAAACAATTATATATTTTTCTCATGTTTACTTGTTATTTACAATTTTTGGTTCAGCTTCCCAAACTCTTGGAATTTCCTTAGACAGCACTTGAGGTGTCTTTTGTTATGCTAATTTGGTGACATTTGTAAAACATCTAAGGATGGAGCTGGTTGCCAGTGGAACCAAGGGCACGATTAGAGGGTAGCAGAGAAGAGCTGGAGATTAAGTTCAATCACCACTGGTCAATGAGCTAATCAATCATGCCAAGGTAATGAAGTCTCCATATGAGTCTGAAAGAAGTTTCTGGTTTGGTGAACATGTGGAGATGTTGGAAGAGTACATACCCTCCTGGATAGGGCTTCAGATCCTTTTCCTTATATCTCTTCCATCTGATTGTTTATTTGTGTCCTTTATCATATACTTACAAAATTAATGTTTATTGAGGTAACTTTGCCTTTCTCCTTTTATCTTATCTTTCTAAGCTTAATTTCTTCTAGTTCCACCCATGTTGTCACAAAAACCAGGATTTCATATTTTTAGGACTGTATAGTATTCCATTGCATGTATCTATCACATCTTCTTTATCCATTTATCTGATGAAGAACAATGAGGTAGTTTCCAATTCTTGTATATTGAAATAATCCTGCAATAAATATTTGGGGTGCATATGTCTCTGCAAATTAATTTTTTTTGTGTGTGTTTGGAGGATAAATACCCAGAAGTGGAAAGATGGGATCAAATGAGATTTCCGTTCTCTATTTTTTGAGGACTCTCCATTCTGTTTTCCATAAAGGTTGCACCAATTTGCACTCCCACCAAGAGTGCAAAAGGCTTCCCTTTTCTTTGCATCCTCACCAACATTTTTGTCTCTAGGCTTTTGGATAATAGCCAATCTCACAGGTGTAAGGTAATATCGCATTATTGTTTGAATTTGCATTTCCTTAATAACAAGTAAGGAAGACCATCTTTTATAAACCTGTTGGCTATCTGAATGTCTTCTTTGGAGAAACATCTATCTAATTCATCTGCCTATTTTTTTTTGATTGGGTTGTTTGTTTTTCTGATGTTGAGTTTTATGAGTTCTTTATATATTTCAGATATTAAGTTCTTGTCACATGTATAATGTGCAAATATCTTCTCCCAGTAATGAGATTGACTTTTTGTTTTGCTGATCATTTCTTTCACTGTGCAGAAACTTTTTACTTTGATGCAGTCTTTTTTGTTTATTTTTGTTTTAATTTCCCATGCCATTGAAGTTGAGTCCCTAAAGACCTCTCTAAGGATGATGTCATGGAAAGTCTTTCCTATGTTGTCTTCCAAGAATTTTATGGTTTCTGGTCTTATGTCCAAGTCTCTAATCCATTTTGAAGTAATTTTGTGTATGGTGTTAGAGAGTAGTCTAGCTTCATTCTTTTGCATGTGACTGTCCAGTTTTCCCAACACCATTTATTGAAGTGACTACCTTTCTCTATTGTATGCTTTTGACTCCTTTGTTGTAAAATAACTCACCATATATGTGTGAGTCTATTTCTGGTGATTCAGATCTATTCCACTGATCTGTGTCTCTGTTTTTATTCCAGTACTATATGGTTTTGATCACCATTTCTTTGTAATATAGCTCAAGATCTGGGAATGTGATATCTCCACTCTTGTTTTTATTCTCATGATTGCTTTGATTATTCAGGGTCTTTTATTATTCTATACAAATTAAAAAATTTTGGTTGTATCACATTGAAATAGGCCTGTGGGATTTTGATGGTGATTGCATTAAAACTGCATATTGCTTTAGCTAAGATGACTATTTTAACAATGTTAATTCTTCCCAACCAAGAGTAGAGATAGCTTTCTATATCTTTGTATTTTCCTCTGTTTCCTTGAAGAAGGACCTATAATTTTCATTGTACAGGTCTTTCACCTCCTTTGTTAAATATATTCCTTTCATTTCTTTTGTTAAGTATGTTCCAAGATATTTAATTCCTTTTTTCTCTTGTAAATTTGATAGTTTACTTGATTTCACTCTTTTATTGTATTGTTTGCTTATAAAATATCATATACTTTGTGTGTATATGTGATATTTAAAAATTAATATTTATTGAGGTAGCTTTGATTTACAAAATAATATAAGCTCATAGGTTTGCCGTTAATCAAATATATAACAACATATCCCACCCACCACCAAATTGTTATTCCTTTATCATAAACTTTATAATAAACTGGAACTCCAGTAAGTAAAATATTTATCTGAGTTCTATAAGCTTCTCTAGTAAATTAACTGAAACTGAGGAGAGGGTCATGGAAACTGATTTATAACCAGTTGGTCAGAAGTACATATAAGAAACACCTTTGGACTTACGACTGGCGTCTGAAGTCCATGAAAGAGATTCCTGGAACCTCCTATCTGTAGCAGGTCTTTCAGAAGCACAGGTAAATAACCTGGGTTTGGGAGGGGTATCTGAGATGTGGGGTAGGGGGATGTCTTGTGGGACTGAGTCCTGAATCTGTGGAGCCTGATGTTATGTTTAAGTGGATAGTGCCAGAATTAAATCATAGAAACTTCAGTTGGGGTCCAAGAATTGCTGCTTGTTGGTATGGGGAGAAAACCCCATGTTGAAATCGAGTCTGAAAACACCTATAGTTATTAAGCAGGGAATCAGCATGATCAGTTTTGTGTTTTTTTAAGAATAGAGTATTGAAAGAGATTTTAACATAATCAAACACAATTCAAGGAGATCAGGTAGGAAATGTGGCATTAACCCAGTTTCGTTCTAGGAGACTGCAAGGTGATTGGATATTATGTAGTAGCAGTGAAGACTTCAAGTTGTCCCTCCTGAGGCAGTAGTAGGTAGGGTCTAAGGACAATATTGGTTAAGTGATAACGAAGCATGTAAGGATTTGGTAGAGGCCCTGAATTTGTCTCAAAGGAAGTCACAGTACCAAGTCTAAGGCTAAAGATAGCCGGAAATGATGATGGCAATCATTTCCTGTGCAGAGTTCATGAGAGCACTACGTTGAGGTCAAGCTGGGACATTAATTTTTTTGTGTGTTGCCTTGCATATATTAAAGAGCACAAACTGGTATTTGTAGTTTACTTTACCATTGTAGCATTCTAAACATCTTAAAATCAGCAATAAACAATCAGGAGATTTTACATTTTAAAAACCCAAATTTCTGGCTCTCTTGAGGAACCAGAAGCTCTGGCTACACTAACACTGGACCTGCATTCAGTCCTGGTCACTGTCAACTGGAGCTGAGTAGCCTCTGCTCCCCTTAGGTTTAGTGCTTGTTCTCCAACCCACCATGAATATTCTCTTACACTCTTGATCAGCCTCCCTGGCCTGTGATTTTGTGATTTTCAGGTTATTTTGCGCCTGAATTTGAAGGAGACTTAAGGCAGCTAGATTGCTCATACAGCATGGTCATCACCATCATTGTTAAGAGACTAGGTCATCAGTTAAAGGAAATAGGTTTCAGAAGGAGTGACCATACCTTTAAAACATCTTGATAACATACTAGGCATTAAAAAAAAACCCCTTAAGTATGGAATCTTTTCAAAGGTCTTTTATAAGATATTTTCTTATTCTGTGCTGTGATTGTTTGTTTATATGGATCTCTTTCCCACTTGTCCTGTGAACTCCTTTGGCTAGGTTCTGTGCCTTTTCTTTGGCTATGGATCTAAAACAATAGAAAGTACCATATATACACATCGGTCAAAAGAAAAAAAACGGCAGGGAGGTGCTCCCTGGTGGCATAGTGGTTTAATATACCATGGGAGCAGTCCCACACACAACCCAAGGTCCTGGGTTCAAGACATGGGAACAGGGAGGTGGGGAACAGCTAGTGTGAACAACCAATGTGAACTACTAAATAAAAATA
>RJWH01009867.1:0-19934 GCA_004363575.1 Solenodon paradoxus
AGGACAGCTCTCTGGCGATGCACACTTGCTGTGCCAGCTGAGCTGCGCGTGTGGCAGCCTGGTACTCACGAGCCCCTGCCAGTCACATCCCCTCCTCCCTGGCGCCTCCGGGGCCTGGAGACTTTGCCGTGAGGCTGCCTCACTTCTGCACTTCGGGGGCACCGAGGAGTCGGCTCCAGACGCGTGCAGGTGGCTCTTGGGAAGCAGGGCCTGGCACACCTGCCCACGGGAGGCGGCTGCGGTTCCGAGAGCCCGAGGGGAGGAGGACAGAGGCCTGGCTGCTGTGGGGAGTGAGGGCCCGCGACCAGGCCGCCCTGGGGAATGACGGCAGCGGGTCACAGAGAAGCTGCTTTGGAAGGTGGGTGAAGACGAGCAGGCCTCCCGCCGCCGTGGGCTCACTCGGGTGCCCCCGGCCTGACGCCCCAGAGGCGTGCGCGACGGTGGCCGGCGTGCCTCAGGTCCCGGCCGAGTGAGAGTGTGACGTGGCCACAATGGGAGGGCATCCTGTCCAGGTGGGTGCCACCTGGCGCCAGGACAGGCTCCAGCCACCCGCCACCTCACTGGGGATGAACGGTGGGAGAAGATTCACACGAGCACTTGGTACCGATGGGGAGAATGTGGGTGTTTATTGAGACATTTGGGGGTGGTCTGTGACCAGGGCACCGAACTGTTTCTGCTGTCGTCTCACTTAAAGTCAGCTTCTGAGAACCCGTGGGCCATGTGGGGACTCGCCCGGGCAGCTCCGGGAGTGAGGTGCTGGGGTCCCTCCCCGCCGGCCCCGGGAGAGGGACAGCGGCACGCAGGCGGCGGGGATGAGCTGACACATGGACAGGTGTGCACGGGGAGAGGGCCCGCCCTCTCGCTCACAGCTCACCTGGCCCAGCCCCGCAGGTGCTCCTGGGGACAGGGCCACTTCAGCCCACTCATGTGTCAGGTGCGTCCTGTGGGGCTGGCAGATGGGACAGGAACAGATGGGGTAGGTTACCCATCCCCTCACTGGCCAGTCCACCTCAGGGTGCAACTGGGACCCCTGTCATCTTTGCTCCTGGGGTCCTGGCAGGGCAGCCAGGCCACCTGCAGTCAAGTCTTGCTGTTCCTGCATTGGCGCGGTGGGGAGAGCTGAGTCCCGGCCCCAGCCCGGCATCCTGGATGGGTGAGTGTCCCTGTGACTGTCCATCTGCCTTGGGCAGCCAGGATCCAAGGCCCAGAGGAGGGCCCCCTGCTGCCTGCGCATGGGCGTGGGGCTGGCTCTGCCCCGCTGAAGGCTCCTCTGGGCCTTTGTGCTGGGCAGGCTCAGACCCTGGCCCCACCCGGCATCGCTGGCCCCACTTGGGTTACAGCCACCCAGGGTCACTCTCTCCCTGCTTTCTGGGACTGGCCAGGCTGAGGGACTACGGCGGAGAGACCACGCCTCCGGCCAGCCTGGCGCTCCTGCCTCACCTGGACCCCTGCCAACTATGTGCGGGTCGCTAAGTAGCCCAACAGCTGTTTCTTGCTCTGGTATGACATGGCATTTTCCCGAAGGCCAGACGCTCCCCGGCCGGAGAGTGACATCAGGCTCCGTGTCCCGCCATCCCTGACCCCTCCCGGCCCTGCAGCGTCCTGGCCAGCAGAGGTCATGCTGGGGCTGCTGGGGTTGGGGGAGCAGAGCCACGCGGGCTGCAGGCTCGGGGAGTGAGCCTCCCCTTGATTTTTGGACCCTCTGCTGGCCCCGAACTCTCCGCCAAAAGCAATTACTAAATTTTCATCATGTTTTGCTGATGGTTTAAAATATGTCAAAAATGTTCTGCTGGGAGACCGGAGGGCACCTCGGGGGGTGAGGAGAGGCCGGGAGCCTGAACGGCGGAGCAGAGCTTTGAGGCTTCTGGCAAGAGGGAGGGGGTGGGGGACGCGTGAGGATGTTATTTACCGTCCTCGCTGGTGTCTGCGGAGCCGGGCACCACGCCCCTCCACTAACCCAGCGTTGTTCTCCACGCCTCAGAGGAGCAGGCTGAGGTCGCGGCCTCCCCCGAGGAAGTGACCAGAAGGGGGACGCGCCCACAGCTGGACCCCTGCGTGGGGCCGACGCCTGTCCTGTGGGAGGAGCGGGGGTCTGGGGTCCAAGGGGAGCAGGCCCTTCGGCTGGGGGCGCACCCCCCCGATGGGCCGTGCTCCGAAGTGGGGCCCCTGGCCGGGGTGTCTGCTCCCTTCGTGGTTGGTGCCACGAAGCGGGTGCCAGCCCGCGGGCAGGAGACGGCTGTGCAGGAAGGCCCCGTGTGCCCGGCGCTCCCGCTCGTGCTGGCTGCTGGCTGCTGGGAGGCCGCGCGGGGCGCCCGCCGTCCTGCCGGACCCCACCTCGAGGGACGCGCTGTGCCAGCGCCTGCCCTGGTGCCCGGGTGCAGCACCACCCGGAAACCCAGGCTCGGGCGTCTCACCGGCCTGTGGCCTCAGTGAGCTGCACGACCTGGACGCACGGCCCTGGCGCCGCCGCCTGTCCCGCACAGACTGGCGTCGCCACGCTGCAGTCCCCTTCCCGGGCGCGCGGGACCGCCACGCCACACTGGCCTTGCTGCGCCCCCGGCTGCCCCAGGAGTCCGAGC
Source organism: Solenodon paradoxus (assembly GCA_004363575.1). NCBI lineage: Eukaryota > Metazoa > Chordata > Mammalia > Eulipotyphla > Solenodontidae > Solenodon > Solenodon paradoxus. The sequence continues at coordinate 2,580 of RJWH01009867.1, forward strand.
CCATGCAACACAGCACGCTGGGCGCGAGGCCCTGCGCATCCTGTGCGTCTCGTGCAGGGCGCACACGCGCGCACACGCGTGCCGTCGTCCGCCCTGCGGGCGCCCTGGCTCAGCGCCCGGCTGGCTGGAGGATGGTGTCCAGGGAGCGCCCGCCCCGAGGGGCCACGGAGACACCCCTGGCTGGCGGCAGGACGCGGCGGGGCGGGCGCAGCCTGGGTGCGGGGCGCTCGGAGGAGCTCCGGACACCGCCCGCGGCGGACACCTGCTGGGGGCCTTCCAGAAGCTGCGGTGGACGCCCCGGGCCCTGCTGGGGGAGGCCCGGACCCAGGCTGAGTGGGGCGCCGGGGCCAGCCTGACGTTGAGGGGGGCCTGGGGCAGGTGCCACTGTGTCACACGTGTCTCCGGTCCCGAGTCTACCCGCTGGGCCTGGCTTCCAGCTGTTCCCGCCGCCCTCCGCGACCACATGTGTTTGGAATTATGGCTGCAATTTCAGAGGAAGGAGCAGATGGGGTGCCTGCCCTCGGCCGCCCCCCAACCTTTGAAGCTTCATCGCAGAGGAATGCAGACGGTGTCTGAGGCCCGAAGAGGCGCGGGGTCTCGGAGCCGCCAGCGCGGCCACTGCAGGAGACGCTTCTCAGGGGCCTGCTCCCTCCTGCAGAAGCAGGGTGTGTGCTCTTCGGACCCAGAGGCCGGACACCAGGTGTCCGCTGTCCTTATGGGGACTGTCCGGGAACTGGAACGGAGAGGACTGCGGGCGGGCTGTGTGGGATCAGAACTTTCCTGTGTCTGGAACACCCACAGCGCCTGGCCCCAGGGAGGCCTGCTGGGGGGCGCTGGGGGGTGCTGGGACCCTGCCCACCCCCGGAGCCACCCTGCCAGGCCCCCCACGCCCACCAGGCGGGCAGCCCACAGCCTTGGCTGCCTGGCCTTTCTTCGCATCGGATCTCCGTGGCCTCTGCCGCTGCCTTTTGGGGCACCGTGCACGGTGGCAGCCTGTAGGCAGAAACCCTCCTCAGGGCAGCGTGGAGATGTGTCCACGGGGGGAGACGGGGCGAAGACTGGGGACTCGCCAGGGCTGGGGGGACCAGGGGAAATCCCCCTCACACCCTGACGCTCTTCAGGGTCAATTGCAGATGCAGAGCCACCCTCTGGGGGACTCTGGTCAGGCGTCTTGGGTCGCCCGCTGGGCAGCTTCCAGGTGCAGGGCTGGTGTGCGGGCGCAGGTGTGGCTGTGTGCTTCACCCCAGAACCCCACAGCAGGGGACCATGGCCAGTGAGGGGGACCTCAGCGCGCCCAGGAGCCAGAGCCTGGCAGCTGCGGGCTCCCGGCTGGTCTGGGCCGGGCTGGCAGAGTCCATGGAGGCACGGGTCGGGGCTCCCCTGCTGCCGGCTCGCCCCTTTTCTTTTTTCTTTTTTGAAGGAAAGGTGCAGACAAGCAGGAAGGAAGAGGAGAGGAGGGAGAAGACCTTTATTTGTTTTATTTACTTGTTGGTATTGGCTGTTCCCCCAGCTTTGGGATGCGAACCCGGGTCCTGGGATGTGTGCGGACTGTGCTTGGTGGGAGGCAGCTGACCAAGCGCTGTGCCACCACGGCACGCCTGCTCGTCTGTTTTCAAGAAGGCTCATCCATCAGAGGCGGAGCCGGGAGCCCAGCAGGCCCCTCAGCACCCCAGACGCCCCCTCGCCATCCGGGCTATTTCCTCCTGTCACTGTCCTGACAGAGCCCCCCTGAAAGGCTGTGGGGTCTTCATGTCCCAGGCGCTCTGGCTTTGAAAATGTTCCCAAGTGGTCTTAGAGCAAGGAGCTCACGCAAAGGACCCCCAGATCTGGGTGGGGCCGGCCCCACCTCGCCCTGGTGCGAGGGCAGCTGGGCCCACGGAATGAGGCCTGACGTCTGAGGACCCGAGGCCCTGCCGACGGGCCCCAGGCTCTGCCAGTCGCTCCCGAGGGCACCTTCTGCAGTCGCCAGCCTTCTCTTAGAGCAGGGGCCACGGTTTCTGCATCAGGTGAGTCTGCCCGCCGGCTCCCGGCCTGGACCAGCCCTGTGGAAGCTGCCGCAGCAGCCTTGACCCTCCCTCTGGGAGCGAGACCCTTGACTGCGGGTGGAGAGCAGGGCTCCTGTGGCTGCAGCCTGCCCGCTCTGTCGGCTCACAGACCCGCTGGTCTGGGCTGAGAGAGAACACAGCCCCCGATCTGGGAGGGCGGTGGGAGATGTTGTGGAGGAACCAGGATGCTGGACGGGGCCCTGGTTCCGGGGACGTCAGTGAAGGAGCACGGGGACCCCGGCACAGGCCCTGTAGCCCTGCCTGGCCACGTCCTGCTCCAGTGTCCTTGACCTCGGCGCGCTGCCCACCCTCTCCTCTCACACCTCTGTCCCCTCGGCTGTGGTGTGGGGCGGACACTCCGTCCCCGGGCTCCGAGGACGCGCTCGCACGGGGCCGCACCGGGGTGCAGAGAAGCGCGCGACCCGGGCCGGGCTTTTCGTCCATGTCCACCGTGTTGGCGCCGTGAGCGGCTGGGCAGAGTCGCACGGCTGCGTGGTTCTTCCAGCAAAGCTAGAATCCTGCCTTCCTGTGAGCTGTCCTGTCGTGAAAAGGACGCCGAACGCTGTGGGAGACGTGGGGAGCCCCCGCGTACCACGCTGGCAGCGGCTGGGAGCAGGAGAGAGGCCGTGTCAGGGGACAGGGTCCCTGATCCCTGGACCCCGTCTTGGTGGGGAGGACGCACGTGGACACGAGACACCCCGGCCACGAGCGGTGGTGCAGGGAGCGCCTCCTGGAGGGACAGCGTGCAGGGTGACGGCGGCTCGGAGGTGAGCTCAGGTTCTGATAGGCAGGAGGCACAGGTGCGGGGACGCGCCACCCCCACTGGACACAGCGGCACCTCCCAACTTTGCACGCCCGTGTGCACACACACGTGTGCACACGCACACGCACTCCCACCACACAGTGCATGCTGGATGGGCTTGGAGGAATAGCAGCAGGTGACACTCCAGGTCATGGGAAGCTTAGAAGCTAGCGGCGACCTGAGGGTCATGTCCCTGGCGTGGTCCTTGGCCGGGGACTCTTGGCCCGCAGGATGGGATTCCCGGGCAGCCTCCTCCAGCCTGCTGTCCCCAGGGGGCTGCTGGCAGGTGGCCGAGAACCCTGGGGGCATCTCCAGAAGCTGCACAGCCCTGTCGCATTGTCCCCACCCCTCGGGAGGAGGCCAGCACCGTGCTCCCCAGGAGACACCCTGCTTGAAGGCCGAGCTGACACATTGCGCCGGGCTGGACACGTCCTCTCCCGGGGCCAGAGGGCCGGGACTGCTCTGTCAGGCTGGGACGCGGCCAGCGTGCCTCAGGACATGCTGTCCTCGGGCGTTTGGAGCAGCCGTGCTGGGAAGAGCGCCTGACCCTGCGTTCCGGGCGGCAGACAGTGTCCGCAGGCCACAGCTGTGCCCAGCTGCTCTGCAAATACCATCGTCCAGAGCGCCCACCATCCCCGCAGCTCTGCTAACCCGAGGACACAGGTGTGGGAACCCGTCTGGGGACCCGTGATCCTTGGCGAAGGCAGAGCCTGCTTGCTTGGCAGAGTGTGGGAAATGCACTGTCTTCTGGCCTCCTGGTGCATCGGGCCGGAGGCGTCTCCGCTCCCGGCCACAGTGTCCTTGGCTCAGCCTCCAGGTGAGGGAACAGCCAGCAATTCCATCGTGACCTTCAGGGTCACCACAGACAGAAGCCAGTCTGCCACTTTGTCCTTTGCCCTCTGCGAGTTCAGACTTTTTTAAAGGGCAGGAGCAGCAAGAGCGAAGTGAGCAGGCAGAGGGAGGAGGAGGAGGCACTGTATTTTATTTGGTTGTCCACACTGGCCACTTCCCCCTGGACCCAGGACGCGAACCCAGGGGTGTGTGGCCTTCACTCCTTCGGAGGAGATTGACAAAACCGCTGCTCCACCAGGGGTCCCGTAATTTTCTTAATGATGTCTTCTGAAGAGCGAGAAAAGCTTTCAAGTTTGATAAACTGTTGTCTGACGGACCACACCTCTGGTGTCCTAAGAAATCCTTGCCGAACCCAAGGCCACAGAGGTTTTCCGCTGCAGACGTTCCGGTGTTTGAGTCAACTTGCAGTGGGTCATGCGGTGAGGATCAGGCTCCCTTTTGCACATGAATCTGTCCTTTCCAGACCGTTTGTGGGGGCCGTCCTCTCCGAGGGAGGTGTCACTGGCCAGCCTGGTAGCTGGCAGCACCGGCTTGGGGCAGGAGACGGAAGTCAGAGAGCAGGCGGTGGGGGAACCCAGACGCACGCCTGGCACTCTCGGGGCGGCGCTGGGGTGCCCTGACATCTCCTGGAAGCTCAGTCTTCCAGCCTGTGCGGTGAGGTCAGCCTGACGGCCAGTGCAAGCGGCCAGGTGTGGCCACAGGCGACGGTACCCAGGCAGTGAGAGACAGACTTGTGGGAGGGAGAGGCCTCTGATGCCATCATCCTCTGTGTGCTGTTAGGTGACCTCTGGAACTGGCAGGCAGGCCCCACGCCCAGGACTTCAGGGCTGGTCTCAGAGGCCGGCGTCTCAGCTGCGTGTGAGCTCATTGCTGCCCTGCTCTGCCAAGCTCCAGATGCGGCACAGCTGCCCGAGGACCAGGCTCCGCTGGACCCTGGGACAGCTGTCCTGTAGGGAGCACACCAGTGAGGGCACAGAGGCCTGCTTCCCTGAGGGGCAGAGGAGGGGAGGGGAGGGAAAAGGAGGGGAGTGGGGCACAGGGCCTGGCGTGCAGTTCCAGGCACTGGGGGCCTGTCCCTTCCCTGTGACCGTCAGGCCTGAGAGCTCCGTGCTGGTTACAGCTGCCTGCTGGCTGCCTCCTGGGGGCACAGTCTCCCTGGTAAAGGGACTCTGGGGGCCCGAATGAGCTGTCAGTCCCCACTGCCCCTTCACGGGCATGGTGGTATGGGGTGTGGGGCTCCCCTTCATCCCCGGGGCAGCAAGGTGACAGCTTGGCACTCATGCTGGGTTGGAGGGTCGGATGCACGTGCCTGCCCTTCTGCGCCGGGGACAGGGGGTGGCTCTGTGGCCTCCGTGGTCCCCTTGGGGGTGCGCAGGCTCACAGGGTCCCAGGGGTGTCAGGAGCTAAGGACATCTGTAAGGCTGCCCAAGGTCACCTCCATCGTGCTCCTGGTACAGGTCAGCACGAGATCAAGTCTAAGCCTTCTGCCATGGCGGATTTGTCGACGCCAGGAGCCCTGCCTGCTGTCCCCGAGGCCACCCTGGGGACACCTGTCTGACAAACATCTGTTCAGTGGGTGGGGACACCCCATGTGTGCAGGCTGAGAGCTCAGATGCTGGCCCAGGTGCCCTGGCCCTGCAGGCATGACTCTGGCATGTGCTCACGGTCTCTGGGCCGAGTTGAGTCTCCCTCTGTGAAGGGCAGGGTGCCAGTGGCCAAGGAAACGGGTGAGCTTGACTCCTGTCTACTTTGCAAAAAAGTCAGCGGCTGAAAAGCTTCGATGTGACACCGGTGACAACTTAGCTCCATGCCCCTCCCAGCCAAGGGCCCTCCGGCACCAGCCCCTGGCCAGCTCTGTTGGTGCCGCCCTCCCTGGGCACCCTCACCCACACCCTGCCCTCTGCCCTGGCCGGGTCCTGTTCCCTCCGGCTGGACGGCAGCCTCTGATCTCTTTCCCGAACTTTACCCCCTTCTCGGGCAGTGGGGCGTGGAGGCTCCCTGCCGGCCCGTCCCACAGCAGCAATATCCGTTGGGACAGCCACAGATCTCCGCGGCCACGTCAGACCCTGTGTCTCCTGGAGGGACTGGGCATGGTCCTTGCCTCTTCTGGGAGCCCTGTCCTTCCCTCAGGTCTCTGGCAGCATGGCCCCAACCCATGGGGCTCCATGGATTGGGGCTAGTGGCTGCCCACATGGGAGGGGCTGAGCTCTGCTTCCCACTGTCCCAGCACGGCGACCTGGAGCCCAGGCCCAGGGTCAGCAGCTGTCCCTTACGGGCAAGGTGACCCAGCCAACCCCTGTGCACATGCTCAGGGACCCCAGGTCACTCCAGAAGCCAGGAGGCCACCACCGCCTCCACCTGTACCCACAGGTGGCCGTGAGCACGGCACAGGCACAAACTGTCTCTCAAGCCCAGGGACCTGTGGCTGCAGTGGACGGAAGCAGGGACAGCCCCTCTGCGTGGTCAGTGCAGCCTGACAAGTGATGTAGGAGGTGGGGGGTGCCTGGAGGGGCAGTCAGACGCAGAGCTGCTGGGCTGTGATGTCATAGTGGACAAGGCTCGAGAGCCAGGGTTCCGCAGGCCTGTCCACTTAGCTTTCCCGTCCCAGCTTCAGCCCCGCTTCCTCCAGGCAGCCTCCCTGGCTTTCTTCCTTCATGCGGAAGAACAAATACTTGGTTTGAGTGTTTCGTTTCCTTGGTACATGGGCGTGTTTTATGCTGTAACTAGGATGAAGGTCCCGGATGTTAGAGACTCCTTGCTTGCCCATGACCACTGGTAATGAAAATAATGATAATGCCCCGAAAATTACATTTGAAAAATACTGTGCAAAGCGCTTTGCATGCACAATGATCTCATTTAATCCCAGCAACAGCCACGTGGGTGGCCACCATTACAAATGGGGAGACGGAGCCAAGAAAGCTAGCGGGGCGGGGGGCTCGCCAAGGGCCCCGGAGAAGACCTGGAGCCAGGCTGTGTGCTCCCAGGCTGTTCCTGCCTCTGTTCCTGCCTGCACACCCGGTCCCCCCGGCCCCCCACCTCCTCTTGCACCTCTTCTACTTTCCCAAGTCAGAAGCCGGCCTGCTGAGGCTGTGGGGCAGGAGGGCTGAGCACCGGCGGCCAGCTGCCTGGGGACACGTGCTCCTGGGTCCTGGTAACAGCGAGGCTCAGGGGCCTGGTCAGCCGGAGCCAGCACGCTGGGGCTCGGGCGGGCGCCTGCCGGTCCTGCACCGTCGGCCTCGCCCGCGTCTGGCCTCTGCCCGAGGTCCCTCCTCTGCTCTTCCGCAGGCTCCTGCCAAGGCCCTGCGGCCGCTGGGCAAGTCCCCCGCCTGCACACCCCCACCGGAGGCCGGGCGCTGGAGGGTCGGCATGAAGTGGAGGCGGCAAGCCTTTTAAAAGGGGCAATAAAAGTTTTGGGTTTCAGATGGCCTGACCGGAGAAGAGAAAAACAGAGACAGGAAATTTCAGTAGCAGACACGACAAAGGCCGCGGCACGCAGACGGCCTCAGACAAAAACACCGCTGCGCCTGGCGGGGGCCCAAGCCCTCCTGTTGGCCGTGCCAGCCTCGGCCCGGGGGGAGGTGAGGGCCCTGCAACAGACTGTTTTGTCTACGTTGTTGAAAATGTTTATAAGACTTCTCCGGAGGGCCCCGAGGTGCGCGGAGCCGCCCAGCCTCACGTGTGTGCGCCAGTGTGTGTCTGTGTGTGTGCATGTGTGAAGTTGCCTATGTGTGCGAGCGCGCCTGTGTTTGCTGTGCGTGTGCGTGTGCGTGTGCGTGTGAGTGTGAGTGCCCAGGCGCACGTGCGGTCAGGCCGGCTCAGGCCTCGGATGGGGGCTGCTTGGGGCCTGTCAGCGGGGTGCGGGGGACACCCTCTTGTCCTGGCCCGGCATGGGGGCGTCGAGGCCACAGCAGAGCTGGGGGCTGCCGCTCCTCTGTCACTTGTTCAACCCGGGACGCCCCAGAGTCAGTGTGTCGGGAGCTGCCCCACCTGCTGGCGGCCCCAGCGGGCCCGAGCCTGGGGGCTGCGTGTGCTGCTTCTCTGAATCAGAGGGACCAGGCACTCGTGCCACCCGCAAGCCTGCGCCGCAGCTCCTGACCCTGAACTTGCAGAGATCGCCGGCGCTGAAAGGTCGCCCCGCCTCACAGGGGCGCCTGCCAGGACACCCTGCCCTCGTGGGACTCGCCCTCCGGGGCTCGAGTAGGTCAGAACCAGGCAGCTGGGCGCGCACGGAGCCTCCGGACTCGGGCCTCATCGGGGCCTCCTGTCCGAGCCGCAGGGGCCGAGAGGGCATCAGAGATTTTTCCTGGCGCCGGGGCTGAGGCCCTGGCTGGACGACGCTGGGTTCAGAGGTCATGGTTTGGCCACTCCATCACTTCTTCCTTGTTCGTCTCAAGGGGTCAGGTGGGTTCTGGAGGCCCCTCCCTGCCTGTCCCCCTCCTGGGCACGCTGGACGCCAGTCAGCCTCCCGAGGTGTCACGGGGGCCCTCCCATCAGGGAAGAGACTGCCGGCAGGACGGACGCCGAGTCGGGCCCCATGTCCAGGGGCGCCAGCGCCCTGCCCTTGTGTTTCCCTGCACGGTGGGCTCGGGGAGGCGGAGCCTGACGGACAGGGCTGCGGGCAGGCGCGCCCCTGGACCGTCCATGACTTACAGGCCTGGCGGGCTCCAGACAGCCCATAAATCAGGCGGCCGCAGGGAGCAGCCTGCTGGTGCGGCGGACTCTTGGCAGACCCTCGCCTCCGCCCTGCTCAGGGAGTCCCGCGGCCTCCAGCTCCCCGCTGCTGCCCGCCGCAGGGCTGGGGGCCGGGGTGCTGGCCGGTGGGGCCAACAGGGAAGCGATGGTGGAGAGGCCGGGCCGGCTGAAGGGCTGGGGCGGGCGGAGCCGGTTCTGGAGTCCGGCCCCAGACCCCGTGCAGCCCCCAGACGCTGCCCCTCCCCACGTGTCCTGTGTGGAGCTGGGAAGCCACAGGGAAACGGGGTAGCTGGGCAGCTGTGCACAGACGTGTGGACACAGGGTGCTGCCTACACATGACCACACGGGCACACGCCACAGACATGCACACGTGAGCACGCACCGCACGACACGGGTGCGGGTGGCACACGTGGGCAGTGCACACGTGTGTATGCACACGCTGTGAAGTGGGCCGCGCACACGCCCGTGCATGTGGTGCCAGGTTGGAAGCCATGGAGCCAGTGCGCCAGGAGGGCTGAGCGGTGTCTTCCGGTGGTGCCGGACGGGCCGGGGGCCTGCTGTGGCGTCCACACCCAGAGGGGGGTCTCTCCGCAGCAGGGGTGCAGCCTTGCACCCAGGTGCCGCAGCCACCTCTCCCTGGCCTCCTGAGGTGCGCAAGACGTGACTTCAGGACCCATGACAGCGGCCCAGCCGCAGGGTGACTGGGCAGGTGGGCTCCGGTCTGTGAGGCAGAGTCTGGAGGCCGCTCCTGCCACTCTGGCCCGAGCAGACGGGCCCGGGGCGTGGGGGCCTGTGGGGCGCCGCCCAGTGGGCCCTCAACCTCTGCTCGAAGCTGAGCACCAGAACCCGCTGTGCACGCGGGGAGTGTGGGCAGGGCTTTATGTGCCGGGTCGGCTCCAGAGGGAGGTGCCCGGCCCGGCCTGGAAGTGGACAGTGCCCGGCGGCAGCAGCTTGGGGCCTGGGCACAGTCCCGGAACCCAAGGCTCGGGCCTCTGCCTGTGGTGCGCCCTGTCCTGGCAGCCTTTGCGAGTGCGGTGAAGAGCTGAGGCTCTGCGAGCGGGGTGTTTGGAGCCCCAGGGCCCAGGATGGAAGCAGGGACACCAGTGTCCAAGAGGAAAGAGAACCGGGGGAGGACAAGAGAGCGGGGAGGGCGGGCAAGGGTGCTGTGTGAAGCCGGGAGGAGGCCCGGCTTGGCTGGCAGCACCTGCTGGGCTGCCCAGGCCGAGGACAGTGCCCCTTCCTTTCCAGGCACAAGGCACGGGCCCCGGACGTCTCAGGGTGCGGCCGACGCCTCCTGGGGCTCCCGGCAGAGACGGGCGGTGGGCGCTGCGTCAGATGCAGGCGCAGCAGAGGCTGGAGCAGTCCAGCTTGGCGGGGGCTCCTGTGCTCGCCGCCTTCCTGTTGGCCTTGGGCAGCAGCAGGACGAAGGCCAGCGCCAGGGCACAGTGATAGAAGCTGTGGACATAGGTGTAGTCCCAGCCCTGCGGGGAGGGGTGGTCTGCGGCCGCTGCCCTCCGAGACGCTCCCCTCCCGCACGCAGGCCCCGGGCTCCGCGCCTCCCCCGCAGCGCCCCTTCCAGGACCCCTCCCTCCCTGCAGCCCGCGTGGTCTCTCCTCACCCACGCCCTGAACCCCAGGTCCGTGCCCTGCACCGGGCCCCAGGGCGAGGCCAGACCCCTCGGCCCTCCGCCCTCCTCCTTGCTGTCTCGCGTCCCCTCTTCCCCTGTCACCCGCTTCTGCCCCCTCCTCCCCTCTCCTTTCTCCCTCCTGGGGGCGGCCTGGCCCTCAGCTGCTGTGCTGGGTGGGACCGGACCGTGCTGGGGTGGGGGCCCACCCGCCCAGGTACCTCGAAGGAGAAGCGCAGCATCAGGGCGAGCGCCCCGAAGCAGAGGCCGGGGCCTATCTGCTGGGTGTAGACACCCTTGTCGGGATACAGGCCTTTCTTCTCCTTCATCTGCTGCAGCTGTGGGGGGAGGGGCCCAGGGGGCCATCAGGGCCGACACCGGGGGGCAGGGACGGCCGCCCGGGCACACACGCCCAGGTCGGTGGCCCTTAGGCCGGACGAGCCAGGGGAGACCCAGCCGGGCTGACCTGACTGGGACCCCGTGGATTCGTTTGCCCCTCAAGAGAGGCCTGCCCCCACCTGCTGTGTTGGGGTGTAACATGCCCCCTGTGGGGGGGCTCCATCTCACCCACACTGGAGAGCGATCCCTTACAGCAGCAGGCACTGAGCAGCGACCTGCGTCCGTGGCCCGGGAGCCCGGGAGTGTCGGGGGCCACCACTGCGCTGACCGGACGCGCCAGAGGCGCACGTGGCACCCGAGGCTTCTCCGGCGCCGACGCTGAGTGAAGGGAGGCCGAAGACAGGCTGCGCACAGCGTGGGGCCGGCTGAGCCCGACCCTCAGGCCCCAGGTGCTTGCGGGCCGGGCCTGCTGGGATTCCAGCAGGAGGCTGAGCCCGGAGCCTGACTGCACATGTCCTGCGTGTGGCAGACACACAGACCGCCGAGCACACACACTGTGTCGCCGGCTCGCAGGCGCCTGGAACCGCCCTCTGGGATGAGGAGCCAGGCCCTGCAGCGGCACCTGGGCCCCAGATGGTGTGCGGGTGCGGGCGTCCGGGGTGACCCGGTCCAGCACCTCTGCATTTCCACTCCGGGGGCCGTGTTCCTGACCCCGGCTCAGGAAGGGACGAGCATCCAGGAGAAAAACCTACCCCCGTTCCAGGAAACAACGGCCCTGGAAAATCCAAAATAAACTCCATGCTAAATGGTCTAAAAACACAATTTGAGCCCCAGATATCAGGAGCCAGCGGCTTTGGTTGGTTCCTGTGGCCGGACCCACAGCCCGAGGGCCGTGGAAGTGCCGGGTGCTGGTGGGGCAGCCAGCGAGTGACTTCCACTCGGGCTAATTAGCGTCCAGCGGATGCAGGCCGCGCCAAGATCTGCAGGCGGAATGGGGCGCCAGCACCCTTCCCGCGGGGTGAAAGCTCCCTGCTGGGGCCCAGCGCTCTAATTAGCCGGGTCCTTCCTGGGCCCAGACCAGCCAGACCAGCAGACTTCCTTTCCTCAGGGCAGCTCCCAGGCCTCCTGCTCAGTCCCGCCCGCCTAGCTCCCAGGACTGGGGCCTCTGCTGGAAAGGTCACAGCCTGACCTCTTGTCCTGCCCTGCCCTGCCCTCTTGCTCAGCTGCTGCCTTTCTTCTTCATCAACCAGACCCTCTGCTCCCTGCTGCGGAGCCTGCCACCAGAAGCTGATGCTCCCTCCCACGCCTCTGAAATGGCCGCCTGCCCCGAGAACTGGGCTCCTGCTCCCCAGGGCGCTGGCAGCCCACCCACCACAGGCCCAGCTGTCCTGGCCTCCGCGCACAGGCCTCCGCGGGCGTGTGACAGGCTGGGCTGGGCTGAGTCTCTTCTTCGTTCTGTGGGTCTGGACCAGGATTCCAGGCGGGGTTGCAGGGGTTGGCTGTGGGGACAGCTGACCCCACCGAGCCTGGGCTTCCAGGCCCTGGAGGGCGGGCCCAGCCTCAGGCCGGTGGTTTCCAGCCTGTGCTTCTATCCCTGCCAGGTCAGCTCCTTCCCTGCTGGGGGCCCAGGAAATGGCCCGAATTTGTCCTGTCAGGCAGCCCTCTCTAGCCAGGGCAAGTGTGAGTGTGTGTCTGTTTTTTTGCAGCCAGGGAGGCCTTGACTCCAAGGCGGGCAGGGAGGCCTGGGGATCACGTGTGAGGGGCCCTGGGATGCCAGGCCCTGGTGCCCTGTCAAGAGCCTTGGTGTTGGAGGCTTCACTCAGGCTGTTTCAGGGCACACAGCAGCTGCACCTCCTGACCTCCTGACAGCGTACCCTCCTCTTCATTAGAAACAAGCTCGAGGCTCGCCCCCTCCAGGAAGTCTTCCCGGGTTACCGAGGCCATTTCCCCATTACCGTTGCATGCCTAAGGCGGTCATTCTCTCCAGTGCTCTGCTTCTACAACTAACGATAATAACAGCTCAGCAGAAGCCACGTTTTGTGCAGTCTCTCTAGCTAATCTTGGAAGCGACCCTGCGGGGGCTACCAGTGTCAGACCCACTTTCCAGATAGGGAAACTGAGGCGGGGAGCTTAGGAAGCTTGGGCTTGGTCCAGGGCTCTTGGGTACAGAGGTGACACAGCCCAAGGGCCTAGTCTGTGTTTCAGCTGAGGCCCACGTCCGCCCACCCACCAGGAGGCTCGCGGGAGGCGCCGTACGCACCCACTTGACTGCGATGATGAGGACGGCCGTGCCGATGGGGCCCGAATACACGCCGTAGCCCTGCCGGTCGTGGAAGACTCGCACGGCGATGGTCAGGACGCCGAACATGACCAGCGTGGACCTCTTGGGCTCGTCGAAGTCGGCCAGTGCTGCAGTCCGGGGACAGCGCGGAGGTGAGGCCCTGGGGCCCAGCTGCCATCCCTCTGTCAGTGTCCAGCAGCGTGGCCACCGGCTGGCCGGCAGGCAGGCGGGCAGACCCAGGTCCTCCCCAGGGCAGGGTGGGCAGAGGGGCAGCCCAGACACGGCCCTGACAACTGAAAATGGGAAAAGCCGCCGGGCACTGGGGAAGGGCACATCTCAGGGAAACCGAGCTGGAAATTCGCGTGTGAGTTTGGTCTGAACCCAGGAGCTGCTCAGTGGTCGTCGGGGACAGAGGGGCGCGCTGCTGTCCCCTTCCCTCCGTGCGCCTCTGCCAGCTTCGCGTCGAGGAGGTGCCTGTTGGAGTCCTCTCTCAGGCTGCTGCCAGGGCCCGGGACAGCGGAGCCGGGCCTTTCGAGCAGGCTCTTGTTGGGCGACCCGGCGGGACTCCGAGCCTGGGGGCAGGGCCGGGCCACTCACCCATCAGCGACAGCCACATGCTCAGCGCCGTCCCGTAGACACTGAAGTACTCCAAGAGGTCGCGACGCATGAAGCACAGGACGGACAGGCCGGGCCCGCTGCAGGCGTGGTGCAGCTGTGGGGGGCCGGGCGTCAGCCGGTCGCCCGGTGCCACGGCCCCGACTGCCAGCCACGCTCTGCTGCGAGACCTTGGCGATGGAGGCCACCCCTCCTGGGGCCCGTGGACGCGCGGGGTCACTCGGGAAAGGGCCCGGCAGGAACCCCGCAGCACGACCCCGCATGGCTTCGCCCGGGGCCTGCTGGGAGAGTGGGTGACTCCCCGCTCCTTGCCAGCCTGTGCGTGTGAGTCGGGGACATGTGCTCTCTCAAGGGGCGCAGCTAGCTGCAGACGAGCGGGCGTCCGAACGCGGGGCTTGTGAGGTCTCAGGTGGCCGCGCCCTCGAGGGCCGCCAGCATGGTCTGGGCGGGGTCCCAGAGTCACGTCAGGAGGAGGCTCTCGGACCAGGGCCACCGCGGACCACCGCGCAGCGCCAGAGACCCGTGTGGGCTGGACCCTGCGCACGGATCGCGGCTGTCTCCCAACACCTAGTCCAATGGCAAGTTTTCAAACGCGAAATGCCTCCGTGGAGTGTTTTCCAGGCAGTCACTTACTCCTACAGCAACAGCGCCGACTGTCCCCTTCCTGTCCACATGCGGCACGTTAAGTAACGTCTAACTACCCGGTGTCATTATTTTGACAAGTTCCATGGGCATAAACAAGCTTGGAGCTGGCACGGCCGGCTCCTGGTGGACCTGGTTCAGCAGCGCAGCAGCCGTGTCTGGGGTCCAGGGCCCTTCCAGGGAGGGGTGCCCCGGGCTGCTTGGTGAGTACATGGAGGCTGGGCCGATTTTGAGCTCCTATGGTGACAGCTGTCGCTGCTCTAAGGCTAAGGCTCAGCTAGACGGCATCGCCACAGGTGTCACGTCCAGAACAAGGTCCTTTTTCCTGTTAAGGACAGACCTACCTATGGGTCTGTGCTGCGCATTGGATGCGGCACCCGTTGAAGTGACCCTGGCAAAGAAGAGGCGGGAGGAGGGCAATGAGGTGGGGGCATGGCTGTTGAGCTTGGGAAACAAGCTTCAGGTGGGGCTTGATCAAGGCACACACATCTCTGTGGGATAGAGTCGGGGACATGTGCTCCCCAGGGTTCTGGCAGACAGCTGGGCCCTGTGAGCAGCACAAGTATTCTTCTGTTCTCCGGGCTTACCGTCCCCCACCACGCTGGAACCTGTCACCTATCATGTCTGCACCGGGCCCCCTCTGTAGTGAAGATCACAACCACACAGGGTCAAACAGTATGAGATTCTGGCACTGTCAATACTAACTTCCCGAGAGCAGGAATGATCCTTGTCCTGTCCCGGCTGCTCTGTCAGTGTTTGCCGTGTGAATGTGGGGTCGTGGAGCAAGGTGGGAGCCATTCTAGACAGCTGGCCTGGGGGGATCCTCTTCTATCTAGGCCTCAGTTCACCCCGATGGTGCAAGTTCGTCTTGGGGAGACAGGTGGGCAGGCGAGCCAGGAGGCTGCCTGTTCTCTCCCAGCAGGGTGCAGTCTCAGAAAGGCTGAGGCCAGTGGGTGGCCTCTTGGTGGCCAAGGGACACCCCACAAAGTGCCGAGCCCAGTGCCGGCACAGAGCTGCAACTGACACGGGGAGATGCCGGGTGGGGCGCAGAAGCCACGTGGGAAGCAGACCATGTGAGGACTTGGGAGACAGGGGGCTGTGCAGTGGAGGCCAGAGGACATTTGTCACAGGAGGCAGCTGTCCCTGCCACTCTGGGTGGGGCAGGGTGGGCCCCTGAGCAGCTGTGGGTGGGCCGGCCCTGCCTGTTGCTTCCAGGGCTGGGTCCAACGTGGGCCTGCTGGGCGAGACCTGGGCCTGTCTCCTGGCCCTAAGGAGCTGGACCTGCAGAGGAGCCCTGGGTCTCGGGCCTGGTTCTTCCCCTGCCGAGGAGACGGCCCGACCCTCTCCAAGCTGAGCTCTCGCCAGGATGAGGCAGTGACATCGCAGCGCCCGGGGTGCCAGGGCTGACAGAGCCACATGTGACCCCGCACCTCTGCACGCGGGTTCTCCTGTCGAGCGGGAAGCGCCGCCCTTGGCTCTCGGGTGACTGAGACGCCTAAATGAGGTGCCCGGCCCACGCGCACCAGCCTCTCCGCCGTGGGCAGCTCGGGGGCAGGCCTGGCTCGCGGACACACGCGTGCGCGCAGACTCGCGGCCCGGCTGCCCTGCGCACGCTGGTGCTCGCCCACAGGGCCCCGCTCCGGGAGCGAGGCTGGCGTTGTTCGCATGTGTGGCCGTGCCAGGGAAGGAGTGTGGAGCCACGCTCGCCGCCCCCGTACACGCAGCCCAGGGCTGCTGGCTTAGCTGAAGCCTCCGTCTGGAGGAAAACCAGTGCGGAAAACTTCAGGAGGTGCAGCCACCATGGGAATCCAGTGAGGGTGGACGGGAGCGGAGAGGGACCAGAGACAGGGGACCGGCCGGCACTGAGACACAGGCAGATGGCTGATGGGGGACAGGTGATTGACCTGGCAGGTGGGTAGGCAAGTAGATGGATGGATGGATGGATGATCGATTATGTAGGTAGGTGGATGGATGGACGGATGGACGGATGGGTAACTGACTAGGTAGGTGGATGGATGGACGGACGGGTGGGTGACTGACTAGGTAGGTGGATGGATGGACGGACGGGTGGGTGACTGACTAGGTAGGTGGATGGATGGATCGACGGACGGGTGACTGACTAGGTAGGTGGATGGATGGACCGACGGACGGGTGACTGACTAGGTAGGTGGATGGACGGATGGGTGGGTGACTGACTAGGTAGGTGGATGGATGGACCGACGGACGGGTGACTGACTAGGTAGGGAGACAGATGGCTGGTCAAAGAGGCACACAGATGAGGAGGTCGGTCGATCGACAGACTGACAAGAGCCTGAGGGATGGCTGCATGAACCTGAGAGACACAGGCGGTCAGGGGAACTGAGTCAAAGAGGGACAGGCCCTGAGACTAGCGAGAGCAAGCTCTGTGGGGTACGCTTCCAGAAATCAGGAGAGAACAGGACGCAGATGAAGAGAGGAAAGACAGATGCACAGACAAAACGAGACCGAAGCCAGTCAGAGAAACAGAGGGAAGGCAGCCCGCAGGGAGGGCAGGGAGATAGATGGCTGAGGGCAGTGGCGCAGGCTTTAAATAGCGACACGGCTTCAGAGAGGCCGGCCGGCTGAGCAGCCCCTCTGGAATCCGGGCAGCTCCGGGTTCTGGAGTCAGACTGGCTCAGGCGCAGCGCATTCCTCAAACCCGCGAGCCCCTCCTGGGCCGGCCCACCCCCTCCTCCCGCTCTGCCTTCGGGTACAGCTGGAGGCAGCTGAAGCCAAGGCTGGTGCGCGGCCAGAGCAGGAACGGGGCACCTGGAAGGGCCCGTCCTGGCGCACCGAGCCCGGCCCGGCACGGTCTCCCTCCCACGTGGCAGAGTCCCGAGCAGTTTCCTGACACAGAGGGAGAAACTGAGTCATGGCAGCGGGGAGGCTGCCCTGCCCTCTCTTCTGGTCTCTGGGCTCTCGGTACCCCGAGACGCTCGGGTCATGTCCCCGCACAGCGCGGTGGGAGGGGGGCCCTGCCCGCCCCGCGCCCGCCCCGCGCCCGCCGACTCACCGCCACGAAGAACATAGTGAAGAGATAGGCCATGGCCTCCATGTGGAACCGCCTCCTGGCCGCGATGCTGGCTGTGGGGAGGAAGGCCAGGCTGCTGACGGTGGGCAGGAGCAGCTTGGCCATGAGCGTCCCCATGGTGGGTGGCGGGGGCCTCTGGGCCTTAGGCCGGACGGGGGAGACGGCTCTGTGTCTGCGGGCTCAGAGGGCAGCTGTGGCGCGAATGCCCACAGGGAGGCCGGGAGCACACGTGTGCGGCACTTGGGAGGCTCCGACAGCTGTGTCACGTGCCAGCACTGTCCCTGATTTGTGTTTCAGAAGCCAGACTGTTCAGGGAGACCTAACTCTCCTCCCTTACTTCCTGCTTCCTTCCCACCTTCCTCCCTTTCCTCCTCCCTCCCTCTTCCCTCCCTCTCTCCTTCCCTCCCTCCTCCC